>JAVQJF010024560.1:0-58631 GCA_036023855.1 Gadopsis marmoratus | reverse complement strand
GTGGAATGTACACACACACACACACACACACACACACATATATATATAGGCAGGTAGCCGCAGCTGACAAAGCTTGTGTTTACCATGTAACACGCAACAGAGGAAATGAAAAAGAGAGTGGGATGGGAATGGGATAACATTGCTACATGGACTTTGTCGCTCTTTATACTACTATCACCTGACTCCCGCATAGGCTTTCTGGCAGAAAGCTTTCTTCTCCCGTGTGTTAATGTAGTTGTGTGCACATTCTGTCCTATATTCAGGTAAAGTGCAGAATAACAGGTATAATAAATGAAACGATAAAATATCTGTTGGATTAAACTGGACTGGACTGTAAGTAGGCAACGTTTAGAACCTACCTGGCTTCATCAGGAAAATGCATAAGCAAGTGCTAGCTTTCAGCCTGCTAAGAAGGCTGGTTAGTGACTCTGCTCTCCTCACTTCACTGGGCAGCTAGAGCAGAAACGAGCCTTGACCAAGATAGGAGGCTGCAGGATAGACTGACCCTGTGAGTACATACTGATAAATGTTCGCGTATGTGTTGATAAGAACAGATAATGTGTTTTCGGTAGTCTAGTTTGTGTGTGTTGGGTTGGGTGACAGTAAATCTGTTTGACTGTGTGACCATATATTTTCAACTCTTTTTTTCTGTGTATCTGTGCATGGAACTGCAGTTAGTACATTCTTGCATGTGGATATGTGTAAAACGTGTAAATGTTCATATGAACTTGAAACTGTGTGTGTGTGTGTGTGTGTGTGTGTGTGTGTGTGCTACCCTGACCTGGCTTGAAAGGTCGGCGCACACACTTTTTCCTCTTTGGTTTTACAGAAGCCACTGGGGCAGAATGTGTGACCTCAGATGAATCCAACACTGATTAATATTTGACAGAGAACCTCATTGTTATTTTTCACTCTTTTAGCCTTTGGCTCGACAGCTTCCAGAGGGGAAAGAAAGACTTGGATTTGCATTTTAACATTTTAGGTATTCGACAGACAGACTTTTCAAAAGGGGCGAACTGTCAGAATAAACTTATAAAACTTAATATGCAACAAAAGGGGGGCTCTATAAAGGATCAGAAAACTATTCTTTATTCATTTAGCTGCAATAAGACGCTTAACATGGAATCCGATGGGTAGCTGTTCTCCACGGGTAAGTGATAACTCTCTACTTGTGCATGATCAAATATGTTGAGTTAAATGCTGTTTAAAGTTAGTGATGTGGCATTTAACACTAGCGTTAGCTATAACGTTAAATATATAATGCCAACAGAGTTAGCATTATATAGTTAATGTTTTGTTTTGACTATAGTTAGTCTAAACATAGTTTTGTGTGTATATGGAGAGAGTCATTTATATGACTGAATGAGAGTCATTTACATATTCTGGATTCGTGAAATATATTTGTGAATCCATTGATTAATGTCGATACCCATCGGATTCCACACTTTGATGGTAACACAATTGGGCTGTCCCGTGCTAATACTCTTCTTCTGGGAATGAACATCTGGCAGCTTTTTTACATTTGTACCACTGACTTTAAGGACAACATAAACATGTCTGACAGTCCACTCATGTTATACTGACTATACTTCTATCTAGCGATGGTCGATCCATGGTCCTACCATGAGAAGACAGAATATAGAAATTTGTCCACCACTGCTATCCCTTGTACTTCTGCTTGAAAGTCAGAATGGGCAATTGGACTCACTCCATTTTTGCATTGATGTAATCCATCCAGTAAAACCAAATTCATTACTTATTCATCCCTTCCTTCTCAAAATTAGACACAATAATATGTTGTCAGTGGATACAGACTGGTAATGGAGCAATGATTAGTTTCATTATTCCTGTTGGCTAATTTTCTACGAGTGCCACTTATCACCATCGGAATTTAATGAACTAACAGCAGAGGCCAAAGCAGAAGACTCAGAGAGGCATCAATGTAAGTAAAAATTAATCCATCATATGGTTTTCATCACTGGGAGAATTAGAAAGCATGGAGCAAAAATAATTAAATTTTCTTTCGATTGCGGATGTGAAGCAACCAAACGATCACATCTCGGGGTTCAGCGCTGTTTGGAACGATGTTTGCCTGCAAAATTAGATATTGATTTTCCTCTCTTTGTTGCTCTCTTGGTCTGTCGTGCTGGCTCTCTTTCATTCATCGGCATACCTTCACCAGCCTCTCACTCCCTCTTCCTTTCTCTCTCTTCACTCGCTTTCACCACAGCACCTCTTGCACATTAACCCTTTCATTTGGCATTTCTCCTTTTCTCTAAACTTTACAGAGTGTGCAAAACATTAAGGAGTCTTTGCTTTAAACAAGCTGCATCCCCCTTTAAGCAGCTAATTCGCTTGCTTCACGCGGAAGCCATATTTGATTTATACCACATTCCAGGCGGGCCACTCTACTTCGGAGAAAGTAATGTAAACAGAGGTAAACTCAATGAGTCTTTTTTGACAAAACCATTATGCTTGATATCCCTGGAGGGCTGAGAATCTGCAGATTGTTTTCTACAAACAGGCAATGGCTGATTTTAATTAAATCAGGTGGGCCTCTGGACAGAGGAAAAACCTGTAGACTCCCAGTCCTACATGGACATGAACCTCTGATTTATTTTTCCATGTGTGTGCATGGTAGGGCGAAGATAGTCTCCTTCATCCAATCTATCTCCATCTCTTTCTTTCACTCAAGATTCCTTTCCCCTTACCTTCCCTTAGTGCTTTCCTCCCTTCGAATCACTTGACCTCTCTATTTTTGTGTTCTCTCAGTCATTTCTTCTATATTTTCTATTCCTCCTGTAGTCTCTCGATGTTCGTATTCCATTCCTAACACTCCACCACCAGTGCAACATTTGTCTATATGTTCCATCAACAAGCAATAATGTTGTCTTCAGGCCAGCTGGTTCCGCCAAACTTTTGTTTCATCTATAAATGCATGAGCAGCCTGTCAGGTGTGTGTGTGTGTGAGACAAAGAGAGCAGTAAATCAAAGTGCTGTGTGTTGCACGGCGAACATTCTCCATCCAGAGACACACACACACATATTGTCACATGGAGACAGGAGACACACACCATGCACACATGCACAAGCATGCATAATTCTCACATTGATAAACACTCACACACACACACACTGCCTCGCTGTCTGACAGCTATCAAATGGGAGGCAAGTGTATCTCAGTAAATACATATATGTATTTATAAACTATTTTAATCTATCAGGCGAGTGTGACAGGCCTATTTCCTCTGAGTCGGAGATGCTGATGGTTTACAGGAATTCAAAGCAGGCTCAATTTGTCACGTCCACATTGGTCTCCAGCCTGCATTACTAACCACTTCACTATAGCAAAGCCAAGGCGGGTCTTCGTGCATCTGAGCATTACGCTATATTGTTATTTTGTTTAACTTCGACATTGCCTATTACTCCCGTCTGACTGTTGTTTTGTTTCTATTTACATTTGGAAGTGAGAACCATCAAAGTACGACAGCTGCACTGAAAGATTTCACTGTTGCAGCAGCAGTGTGCAGCTTCTTGCTTTGAGACCAGAAGTGCATTGGTAGGCTGTCTTCATCCCCAGTGTTTGGTCACGCCCCAACACATGTCACTCATCTTGAGGAGCTGTCACCTTGTCGGGGGTTGATGTAAGTGGCATCCGTAAAATGCTCCACGGACTGCAGGTGCAGAATGCAGCACACTTCGTCCCTCAACCTGAAAACATGCGTGCACGTTTTTACCTTTGATTAGACAGCAGGACATGAATGATCTTGTGCAAGAATGTACCTGTTATAACTTTCCAGCACAGTTAAATACTCTCTCCAAGTCAAATCAACTACTGTGCAGTGTTTTGGTGCTTGATAGCCTTCAAATTCGTGAATCTATTACTCAAATAGGCAACAAGCCCAGCCCAACATGGTTGTTTACAGTCTGATCTGCTGGTATTCCTGCCGGTCTCCTTATTTAAAGGGGTATTCCAGTGATTTATTAGACTTACAAGAGACTGAAAAAAGTAAAGGTCAATTTTGGATGCCACATTTCCCATAACGCAACCAATAACATCTTTTGTTAACACCCTCCCTGCCTGATTAATGCTCATGCTTTTCAATTTCCACGTTACCACTTTGTAATGCAGCTTTCCGTTATACATTCCCTGTCCCTGATGACATTACTCAAGTTATTTTTTCAGACTTTCGAAAGCTCCTGTAGAACCACAGACGGCATCATACAACAGTTTTCACACAATGAGTAGTTCTCCGCACGAGGAGTAAACTGTAAGTGTAAAATTGATGGAGAGAGAAAATTATTGCTTGAAAACACACCGTACAGAACCAAACATACAGACTTTAAAATAAATGTCACATTTATCATGGTTCTCCTTATATTCCTTGTAAAGCCTTTTCATAGTTGTACTTGCAGGAAACACGGGGCCTCGTACAGTAGTTACATCTGTAGTGTTGTAGTCTGCGTGTAGTAATGTGGTTTCAGAATTTGGCTAAGCACCATCACCATAATGAGCCTTCACCATCAGCTACAGTTTCTTTTCACCTTTTTGGACTCAATTTGATGCTGTGCTTAGCAGCCACTGAACTGTTTGGTGGAATTTCAAGCCTCTTTCCTCTTCATTTATCTTTAATTTCATTTATTAAGGTAACATAACCATTACATAAGCTTGCAATGTCCCAATGAAGCTAATTAATTATAGCCAATGGCTTATAATACAATTGGATTTGGCTATTTACTTTGCAACCATGCTTGTTAGTTACATTCAAATAAAGTGGCCCTATGTCCTCAAACGTAGCTTTAAATCAAATCAGTCAATCAAAATAGAGCTGCTAGATAAATATGGACAGGCAGACAAGCTTCCTCACTTAGGCTCTCTGCTATTCCACTCCTCCACAAACACAGTCAGAGCATCCTTTCACATCCTGATGAACAACATCTCTTTGTCTTGTTGCTTACTTTTTCAACTGGTTCCCTGCCTCCCTCCATCCTCTCTCTCTTTCTACCTCTCTATCAGGACATTATGAACTTGAAATAAAAGCTCCACTGGAGTTGCCTCAGAGGATGCACATTCCAACTGCTGCTGTCTCCAAGGACAAATATCTAAAACGCAGACAGATATAGACAAGCAATGTCCCGTGTCCTCAGAAATTGGATTCCCCTCCAACCTCCCCTCAGTTCGGTGTCTCTCTTTGCTTCATCTATCAACAGTGTCAAATACGATTGAGCTCCCTAAACTACATAACATCATAGAGAACTTCATTGTCTGTGTTTTTCACAGTGAAAATGCCTTAAATGGCCAAAGTGAAATAAATGTGCAGGACTGAGACTTGGGGGTGTCGGTGCAGAAACTGATGGACAACTTAAACTATTTCACAGGACATAGTGATAGACATAGTACAGGGAGCACTGGACCTCACATGCGGTACCAAGGGGCAACCAGCAACTGATTTCAAAAACAGTATTTTATCTACTTAAATATGTAATGTCACTTGGTGCATTTTGTAAACACAATGAAGACCTTGTCAAAAGAGAAAGCAATTAAGTCTTCTCTCTGCCTGAAATTGCTTATAGCCATTTTTGAGCATTTGATATTAACCATGTGTTTTATCCACTCCTATCTTCTGAAGTTGATTAAAAACAATTCTGAGTGGATAAGTGTGCCTCTCTCTCTCTCTGATGTCCAATCAGAAGAGGGCAGCAAAGAACCTGTCCAAGTGAACCATCAACAGCAAAAATGATTATGGCTGAACACGAGGCAACCAAACCATATTCACAATTTCTATTTTAAAGGGCTAGCTCATGAAAGTCAAAACATACTATATGTATATAAGTATAAGTAGTATACTCACTACTGCTGATTGATAAACACAACTAGTGGCTCTGCCTAGAGGACGAAACAATGACATTTTCTGCTTAAATCTGTTTGTCCCTTTTACTTGTGGTTCAGTTTCAGTCCCTATTTCACTTGTTGAGTATTAGTGACAATGTCAGACTCTCAGTAAGTGCAAGAGGCTGCATCTCAGGCTGGGCCCTGGACCAAGAGGACTGCCGTTGGTGCTCAAGTCAATTAGCCCAAAATCACAAAGTTTTCCTCAAAGGGCTCTGCAATCTATAGAATTTACAACACCCTCTATCATTAGACCCTCATTAGCAGTTTGTGAGCAACAATGCAATACATTTAAGAATAACTACAGTGTTAGCATTTTCATGCCTCAACGTGTGAGAAAAGGAGTTTGTATGGGCTGTGTGCTACCAGAATCAGCTGATGGGGCCCATGTTTGTTGCACTTTTGGCTACTTGATTTATGTATTTATGCATGTTGTACATTGGCGTCCATAGTCTTTTTTTTATGTACTGTCATTGAAGTGTTGAGTTTGTGCTGTTCTGATCAATGCGATTGTATATGTATAAGTAATAGCACGTTGAATGCATAGGCTGCTGAGTGGCCATCTTTATAGAATGAATGAGTGACTGTTGATTGTTGACCTTGTAATATCCTGCAGTCTCTTTTATGTCATGCATATATCATGCATGCATATACTATATGATATTGTGTCTGTGTGTGTGTGTGTGAAAGAGAGAGAGATAGAAAATGAGAAAACATCAGCACAGAACTTAATAAATATCAAATTATGTCACTTACATGTGTGTGTGTATATATATATATATATATATATGTTGCAAGATGTGTGGATGCTATGTGTCTGTGAGACAGAGAAATGCTAATTTCCTGGTCCATTCAGCATCATCATCTACATTTTCCATGAATCCCTGACACAGACATGACTCATATTTCATGTCATGTGTGCGTTTGTACTGTCAGCTCTTTCCATCCCCTATTTTATATGCACCACCCTCCATAATATGCCTGCAGAGACACTTTAAAACATCGCTTATGTGCATAATACTAAATGTCAGAAAGAAAGGTCACCACATTGTTATGGACTCCGGCTCACAAAGGGAGGAAAAGTCTTCATCTAAAGCTGAGTGAACCTGGTTTCACACTCGTACTGCCAGACTTCATAAGATCTTTTGAACCATTTGGACTTTGTCTTGCAAATCACAAGTGTCAGATGATGCAGATGGGAAAAAATGGGTTTTTTTCTTTTCAGAATGTTATTATTGAGATTTTCAGCAAAGGTTCCCAGGGTTGGGCCGACAAACTCTACATTGTTATAAAATATACATTAATGTAGTATCATATAAAAATAGAACAATTACAATAATGACTAAGATGGTGAGACTATCGGTAAAAGGCACAATGTCTAGATATAAAGAAATAAAACCTAAGATGTAGCTATTTCCATGAAATCAGGTGTTATTTTCTATGTCGCTCGGATGTTATGAAAGCATGTCAAACAGGGTCCCCAGGATTTAGAATTTCTTCTCAGAGCCACTGATTGAGAAGAGCATCATCTCCAGTTTAAGGCAGGACATTATTCCTCGAAGCCACTGACAAAGTGTGGGCAGGGCAGCATTCTTCCCTTTGATCAGATCAGATCCCTATCAGAGGTGTACACGTCAGCATGGAAATTATTCAGTACAATGTTGTCAATGCACCTTTGGAGTGGGGGTCAAACAAAAGAAATGTGTCAACAGGGTTAGTGTCAGGATCTTCAGTAAAGAACAGTAGGATAGAGTGCACGTAGTGCCTGACCGACAAATATCGAAAGAAACGCATTTTAGGTAAGTTGTATTTCTCTGACAGTTGGTTGGAAAACATAAAACGGTTATCTTTGAACATCTAATTGAATCATCTGATGCCATTCCTGTGCCAGTCCTACAAAGTCGTGTCAAGACGGGATGAAAAGATGGTTGGAAGCAACAGGATTCAGAACAGAGAGGTCCTCCACGCAACCGGGTTGTCTAATGATTTAGTCAGCGAAGACAGAAATAAGTATTTGCTTCATTTTATTCAGATTTATAGAGCTTTACATACGCATGCTACTGAAAGTAGGCAAAATGTATATGTAAATAACAATATACACAGATGTGTGTAGACTAATGCAATTAAAACAATCAGTTAAACTCTCACCTTATTTTTCATCCTCACCCCAACATAATATCAGCCGTTGGTTCGGCAATAACATGTGCACATTTTGCTTTTATAAACACTATGGGAAGTGTATTTTTCCCTGAACACACACACACACACACACACACACACACAGAATCCCTCAGTGTATAGATCATGTTTCCATTTTCCTCTTTTGAATTCACTATCCGTGTGTAAATGATTTAAATCTGAGGGCTCAAACACACAGGTTCATATATGTGTGTGTGTGTGTGAGGCAGAGAAAGAGAGAGTAATTAGACCCTTAAGGATATTGTACCGAGCAGTGTAAATGGTAAATGGTAAATGGACTCTTTCTTATATAGCGCTTTTTCAACCAAACTGGTTCCCAAATCGCTGTAACAGTAATCTAAGCTAGAATAGTAGTCTAATTCACCCATTCACACACCAATGGGGACACAGTAGCCATGCTGGCCTCCAATGGGGACACAGTAGCCATGCTGGCCTCCACCGGGGGCAACTTGGGGTTCAGTGTCTTGCCCAGGGACACTTCGACATGTGGACAGCAGGGGCTGGGATCGAACCACCAACCCTGGAGTTAACAGACAACCGCACTACCCTCTCAGCCACAGCCGCCCACAAATGAGAACAAATATGAGAAATATGTATGAGAACAAAGCTTTCTTTAACTCTTAAACAACAATAGTGTAAACCAGTCTCAACTAGAGTAAATATGATTTGCTGCTTTGCTTGTGTTATACCATTTCAGATTGAATTTCTTTATTTTTTTAAAACTGTTGTTTGGGCAAAAGCTGTTTTAGGATGTTACCCTGACAGGGTCCAGGATCAACTTTTGGTATGTCTGCCAATGCCTGGTAAACTGAAAAATGTACTGGCCAGCCATAAAAAAGGAAAAAAGATACAGTAAAGCCAATTTCTCCTCACTTACTCCCTTACTCGTGAAGTGCCACTTCAATTACCAGAACCAGGTATCTAGCTAGATAAAGTAAGTTCAACTGTTGCAACGGTGGACATCAAGGGTCAGTCATAGAATTGCAATACAGTTATTAATGGTCATACATTTCATGCTGCCACCGGTGTGCAAAGGCAAAATAAAACATGCTCAATCGTTGATGACCTCATTTATTTTATTCACCAACATACATTTTTACTCTCACTTGGCAAGTGACGGGTGCTAATTTTGGGACCCTCTGCCTTGGTCTCTGAGTGATTGGGATGGGCATTTCTCCCTATTTTTTTATGTTTTATAGGCCAACTGATTGAGTTATTATTTACGGGAAATAATTGGTAGATTAACCTATAATAAAAAATCATCCAGCCTTTCTCTGGACTCTACTTTCCTTTATATGAGCCATTCTTGTCAGACACTGTCATTATTGGCACAGCTATGTAAGAAGTCTGATTTGAGTAGTATTTATAATGTACAGTAACACATGGATTGCACGGTTACAACAGGACCCATGTACAAGCTGACATCTAATCACTGGATATCTGTTTCCTTCCCACACTGCTGACCAGCTGAGGAGGAGACAGTTCAGCGGGACGGAGCCATGGAGCCACCAGAGGACACGGAGGGTCGTTCATTTGTGGAGGTGATGAGTGAAAAGTATAGCCCAGAGAACTTTCCGTACCGCAGAGGGCCTGGTATGGGGGTGGTGGTGGCCACCACAGGTCCTCAAGGCTCCCCTATGAAAGGTGAGCTGAAGGTGAATAATTACTGGCTTTGTTAAACTAACAAACAGATAGATATGGGCATCCCTTTCATTACTTTCCTCACTAGAGCCCCTGAAGAATGGGCCAAGGCTTCTTACATGTAGCTGTTTTTGGTTCTCATCTCCTTGTTTGTATCGTCATGGTTGAATTCATTTACATTCGTGAGGTGCAATTGATCACAAAAGAAAACATATATTGTTCTTTTTATAATTATGTTTTCATATTTTTATCGTTCTCTTACTATCTGTATTGTTCTGCACCAAAATACCAAATCAAATTCCTTGTGTCTGAAAACCTACTTGGCAATAAACCTGATTCTGGTTCTGAAGAAGGCACTGGCCCTCACAAACTGGTTTTGTATAACAGTGTAAGAGTTGTCCATTTAACCATTACACTGAAATATTAGCTGATATATTACTTATTTGGTTTAACAACTCACAGCTTCCTTTCACTCATTGCGTTTAATCTCAAGGCCACTTTACCCAAGTAAAAACCCTTTGTCTGACTAATCCTTATTAAATCTTCCTTCCATCATCTCCCACCTCACCTCCAGATCGTCTGAACCTGCCAAGTATGCTGGTGTTGAATAGCTGTGGGATCCGCAGGGCAGGAGACCAGGCTGAGATTGCTGCCTTCTGTGCCCATGTCATTGAGCTGGACCTGTCACATAACAAGCTGCAGAACTGGCATGAGGTGCTGTCTCTGGCTTTATTACAGTAGATAATTTCCATTAAAGGATAAGGCGGGTGATATTCTATATTTTGCTAGTCCTGGGAAAGTACCCAAACCAACAATAATCGTATCCTACTAACACGTATTGTGTGTGTATCCCAACCCTGATATATCTCATTCCTCTGTGCCATAGAACCCCATTGTTGTCCAAAAATGATTGAAACACATCGAGTTATACCATTACCTAAAAATGACACATCATTGTCTTATTTTCAGATCAGTAAAATCGTGTCCAACATCCCCAACCTGGTGTTCCTGAACCTGAGCTCCAACCCTTTGGCAGGAATGATCCTTGAGCCATGGTGTGCTGAAGCCTTTTCACGGGTCCGACGCCTCGTCCTTAACAACACTCAAGTGTCTTGGGACACTGTGGTGCTACTCACGAGGGAGATACCTGAGTAAGAAGAATAGCTGATCAATGGCTTCTCCATTCCTCCACAAGCTTGTGAGGTGATCTTGGGGCACCTCACAGAAGCCAAGCAGGGGGACCAGTTTTCAATCCTGTGCTTTTGAGGCCGAAGAGTAGGCACTGTCATATTTTACTGGCTTGTCTACTTTGAATTGGCTGACACAAAAATCTGCCTATTCTTGAATCACACTGGCACTTAATTCAGTACTACAGTGTGCTGCTGATCTTAAATGGTCAGTTTACAAAAATTAATTTAGCCCTAGTGGTATCTATCCATGCAAGTAGTTTTAGTTTTAATCATCCAGGTTTTGACATTACATACGAAATACTGTATTGTATGTATAATGTACTGTAATCTTGTATTTATATGTAGGTGTAAGTGAATTATAAGAGAAATATGATAGAAATTATTATATAACTATGTGTATTAATATAGTAACAATATAATGTAGTATATAATCTAATAGTATAGTATAACATATAGCCACAACAGCAACAGGTGTGGGGGTTAAGGAGGGGTTATATGCTGTATACTGTATGTGCATTTAAAGTGGAGGAAGGCATGGTTCAAATAGTCCCTCCATTGTTCTCAGAAGGGCCACATCAGTCCTCTTCAGCCTCCACCCTGTTTTCTTCTATGATATCCTGCAGGCTGGAGGAGTTGTTCCTGTGCCTTAATGAGTACAGTAGTGTAAGTGCCTCCAGTGTGGCCTGCCCCACCTTGCGCCTGCTTCACATCACCGACAACAGCCTCCAGGACTGGGCCGAAGTCCGCAAGTTTGGCTCCATGTTCCCCAGCCTGGATACTCTGGTCATGGCCAACAATAACTTGGCCTCCATTCAGGACAACAAGGATATCCTGCAACGGCTATTTCCAAAGCTACGCAGCATCAACCTGCACAACTCAGGTCAGTGGATCTGAGTGTTGGCTTGTTGTGTATATGTTTTTGTGTAAGATATGTTAAACAATTTAAATTTGATGTTTTAGTGTCCAAATTGCTTCAGTTGACCTGATTTTTCCACGTCTGTCCAGAATGACAGTATCAGCTTCTGTGTGCAATGACTCAATAACAGCTGATAAAATTAGCACAAGCTAACATGTCACTGTATCCTAAAAGCTTTGTGTTATTTGTAAATTCTTCTCCACATCAGCTTTTATCTCTGGGATTGTTTATATTTTGATGAGTATAAGTGGTGAATCTATTTTTAGACTTCTGTTGAGAGAAGACGGGACAAAAACAATTTCCAATGTTCTGTTCAAATCACATGTGCTTGGCCTGAAGAGCAGAAAAACATTTTTGTTGCAAGCCATTTTGTTTCAGATTCAGCCATCAAGACTTAGTTTTCTTAAAAAAAGTTTGAAGTGAGTGCCAATGTATTGAAACAAGAGGTAATAAGGCAGCAATGACTGCTGGTGGTGTAGAAAGATTAAGATTTTAACATACTTAAATTAATTGTTTTATTGGATTGTCAACAAATCCTGTGAAAAGAACAAAACCAAAAATGTGTTAAGTGCATCGCTCGATATTTTCTGACTCCCCTAGTCTGTCTGTGGCTCTCACTCCGAAAACCCAGTAGTTCCTACTTAAGATTTTGAACTGCGGATAAATACACATTTGGTTCTCTAGTGAGTATTTCCAAACAGCAGGACGGTGTGTGTGTGTGGGGGGGGATTGGGTCAAAATAAACTACAGTGTGTGTGTATTCATGGTGATGAAGGAGCATGTCACCCAGTGCACCAGTGTTGGTAGGATACATTCATTGACGGTTTTTCAATCAAAGTAAAATATAGAATATCACCAGACTTATTCTTTAAGCAGAGGCATACTTTTAACATTTTAGCAATGCTTGTTCACCTTCACCTTGCCCCTCTTTAGATATTGCCAGTCAGTTGAAGGACTGGAGCTTCTGTCTACCTGTGTCAGGTGAAAAGCTAATCATCTAAAGTTTGTGTTAATTTTTTTTCATGGCCAGCATGGTCAGAACTTCTGGAAGCAGATATTATTTGATGTCACCAGCCAGGTAGCCAGCTGAGTCAGCCACATTGGGGGCTGAATGTCAGGAAACTCTGCTGTGTTTCAGTATTGAAGGACCAAATGTGAGACAGATTTAGTACATACAGTATGTGGCAGCCAAATGTCCATGGGTCATGGATTTCATCACTAATTAATGGACTGTGTAGCTGTGGTTTGATAAGATTTGAGTAAATTATCAACTGTCATCAGATTTTGATTCAGATTTTGCAAAATCCTGACTGGTGCATCAAAGTATGTGACATCAGCTTTTTCCAAGTAAGCCCTGACCACTTCACACCAGTGAAAAGAGCACAGAGATAAACAAAATCTCAAATGTGAAATAAACAAAACTATTCTAACTTTGGTGGAGATTGTACATGTAGAACGCTCCCATCACTTAAAACATGTTTTCAGGGCCTTTTAAACAAGCCTGGGTAAACAAGGTTTGGACATATTTAGCCTTAAAGTTGGCATAAGTTCTCATTTTTCACCTTCCAAGCTAATGCTGATCTGCTTTCACTTACCTTACTGTACAGTAAAGCTTTAGCATATAGCTTGGACAGAGATATCTACAGGAGACACCATACACCTTCCAATAATTGTCTACTGTTGTTGTTTCTTTGTCCAAACTTGTCTGTGTGTGTTGCCAGGTCTCAACCGATGGGAGGACATTGAGAAGCTGAACTTCTTCCCCAAGTTGGAGGAGGTGCGGCTGCAGGGCATTCCCTTACTGCAGACCTACACCAACGCCGAGCGACGCAGCCTCATGATAGCACAGTGAGTCCCATCAACAACATCAGTGAGAATGGACCTCCTTTATAGTTTATAGAAAGTTTGTTTTGTATTACATGTGAACGATTGAAGGCAATTTCCTGGTACATTATAGATTCATACAGTGTCACATATACCTGCTATTTGAGTATGAGTATGTACTTCCCCTTAGGCTCCCTTCAATATCACTGCTAAATGGCAGTGTTGTGACTGATAGCGAGAGGGAAGACGCAGAGAGGTTCTTCATTCGTTACTACTTAGACTACCCTGAGGAGGAGCTGCCTTACAGGTATGCTGCAGTCACTGTCTATACTCTAATAATATGAGTGTTTGTGTCATGTATGCGTGTGCTGTTAAGACTGACAGCACAACCTGGTCTTCTCTTCCTCAGATACCATTCCTTGGTAACCAAGTATGGGAAGCTGGAACCACTTGCTGAGATTGACCTCCGACCTCGCTGCCATGCCCAGGTGGAGGTTCACTGTGAGGAAAAAGTGGAACAGGTGTGTTAAGCATGGACTGAGGTATTGTCCTGAATAATTTACAAATGAAGAATAATTTGAAAAGCAGGGCTTCAAGTGATATCATTTAACCTTCTGTTTGTGGCTCCATTCAAACTTGACATTGCAATCCTGCAAATTGCAGTCTCTTTAGTAAATGTAATGATTGTTTCTGCCTCAGTGCTTTGTCCTTATGACAATTATGCTGCCTACTTTGTGTATTTAATCTTGGCATCAGCACTAATCCAGCTCTTGATGTGTACTTTTGCACACTGTAAAAACAATCATAAAGATGTGTCATAAGCACCCTCTTTCTGTGTTCACTTTGCATAGGGACACAATGCTTGTTGTTTGAAACGTATGAGCCATATAATAGATATTTATTCAGTTTCCTATGTTCTGCACGGTTGGTGGCTAACAACAAGTACTGCATGCTGTTTGAAACCGTCCAATGTGAAAATCTAATGGATCAAACACATCATGGGAATCCACATGGTGCTTTTTATTCCTCTTCAGTGATTAAGGTCACTGTCTGTAGTCTATTTATTTTATTAAAATGTACTGAATATTGTATCCCTCACTAGTTAACTTGTTTAGGAAATCTTTTGCTGGATTTTAGAGAATGCCCTGCTGGCCATGTTGAAAGTTCACAGCGCTTTACCAGCAATGGCTAAAAACAGCTGATTAGCCCATTAAAATGGCTCCAATCAATATTTTTATATGTATAATGAATCACAGATGACAGATAGACAAAGCTAGTGACTAGCTGGTTAAGATAGTGGAGAATTTAGCAGCTAAAGGAGCAAAACAAGTAAAAGTAGAGTGAATATTGCACTTACAATCATCAGGTGGTCAGAAACATGACCCCAAATGAATGCTAATGCTTCTCTATGTCTTCTTGATGTGTAAATAAGCAACTGCTTCTAACATATTTGCCGCATCAACTTTTAAAGGTGATCAGATGTCAACAGCTTGTTGCATTAAGATAAGCTAGAACTTTATCTATCCTGATGGAAATTGTTGTGCAGCAGTTGCAGTACGAAGTAGGAAAGAGTGCCAATGTAAAGAGTAAAAATATAAAATATAAAATATTGTGGCGGGTAGGGGAGTGCAGATTCGCCGCAAAACAGCACACAGAGGGCTGGGCGCCTGCAGACTGGTGCTTCCACAGGCGCCAGAAGATGGGGCAGTCCCGGCCTACCAGGACCGCAAGTTAACAACCAGACCTGCCTTGATCTCAAAGTTCCCCCGAGTGATCTACACTCGAACGTGGGCAGTGGGATAGCTGTCCGCTATCGGGTCCTCGTTCCCTGGGCAGTTCCAGGCTAGGTGCTGCTACTGGCCACAGGTGACGCACCGTCGGCGGTCCAGGTTCACCAGGGGTTGTCGCCTGGTCCGGTCTGTCCGGTGTGGGGCGGGGCTTTCGGGCCCCCTCTTGCCCTTCCCACCTGGGACGAGTGGGGGGGCCCGGAGAGTCTCCCGGGGTCTGGCAGCTCTCTGGCAGGCTGCTGCGCATCAGCTCCATCGTCACTTGGTGGTTCTCTAGCAGGGTGACTAGGGCCTCCACTGAGGCCAGGCAACTCTGGGACACATGCCTCTTGGCATCCATCGGGAGGGCCCGGATGCATCGGTCCATTACCAGGTGGTTGATCGTGGGCCCCTCCACATCAGCTGCCCCAACACGCAACCTGGGGCCAGGCCTGGATGGTCGGGTCATACCGCCAAGCGTGTTACGGCTGGGCACGGGTGTGGAGGTTATGTCCGTAACAAGCCAAGATGGCAGCTTTCAGGGTGGAATAATCTCTCGCCACCATCAGGCTCAGGTCCTGCCACACTTTCTGGGCCTTGCCGCTTAGAAACGGCGCCAGTACGCCAGCCCACTCTGTGTTCGGCCACTGCTACCCCCCGGAAGTTCTTTCAAAGACTTCCAGGTCGTCCCCTCTAAGTTTAGTCAGTACCTTCCCAGGCTCCGTCGGACTCTCCGATGCCACAAGGCATTGGCCCAGAGGGGGGCGCCGAGACTCATTGCCTGCTGCATCTGCGACTGCACGAGCTGGGCCAGTATGTTCTCCATATCGAACTTGGGTGCTCGCTGTTGCAGGGAATCTATAGCAGCTGACTGAAAAGAAGTAATCAAAACATCAACACAAAGTTCTTCCTGGTTAGGGTAACTTACTGATCTTCCTCTGAGTTCGTGGCTGGTAGGAATAGGTACTGGTACTGGTGGAAACCACACACGATCTGTCTGTGTGGTCCTGATCGCTGGTTTACTCGTCGCTCGTCTGTTATCGCTCTTCATCGTGTCCGTCGGTCCGTACGTTCTCTCTCATTTCCACCACTCTTCCCCGTTCTTACTGTGGTCCTGAGCTTTATACCCGCTGCAATCTGTGGCGAGAGGCAGGTGCATCCACAGCCAGGTGCCAAGTGGCTGTTATCAGTGGAGGGGGATGTATATGCTGTTCACCTTCTGTCCCAAGCACCCTTGGTGGCCCTGCCTCCGGAGTGATAGCTGCCGCTCTGTCATCCCAGGGCTGCCACAATATCAATAAGGTATATATGGTGTCCCTTACATCAAAAAGTTGAAATAAGCATTAGTTGGCCCTAATATTTCCTACTTATGACCAATCAGTAAAAGTGTAGTGCCCCCAATAAGCCCTGTGTTCAATTCTAGCAAATACTAGACATTTAGTACAGATCTTATCAGAAAACTGTAGTGTTTATGAGTAACAGGACAGCTTTAATTACATTGATGTTATTGTCATGGTTTTAACTAATATGCATATCGGTTTGCATGATATTGTAATCACCATCGTCATTGTCAAAATAGTAGACACAATCGCTCTCTCAAAAAGATATAATTTCTCTTCAGGTAATCCAGTGTCTCCACCTTTTGGACATTCTGACAGTATAAACATATTCATTTTCAATATCAAACTATGTAAATTTTGATGAGCAATGCTAATACTGGGAATAGATTTAAATGAAATGGTGTGTGAGTGCACTTCAATTTATGGCAAGTGTTATGTTTGTGTCTTACCATCAGTATAAGCATAGCTATGAGCTACTTATTCTTACTGAAATGAGTGTCCGTTTAATGCCTAAACTGTCTTTGTGTCAGCTGAACATCCGTTTGGACCAGACAGTAGCAGAGCTGAAGAAGCAGCTGACAACAGTGGTCCAGCTGTCCACCAACAGCATGAGGCTCTATTACATCGACAAGTTCAGCGCCCTCGGCCCGGAGGAAATGAGGTACAACACCCGGGCTCTCCACTCCTACAGCATCCAAGACGGTGATGAAATACTAGTGGTGCCCAAGACTAAGTGAACAGCTGATGTTCAACTGGCTGAATAGAGTCACTCATTGGTTGATTGATTAAATGGATTATTTGTTGATTGGTTAACTGACATCACAAAATAACTGGTAAATGCATATGGGACAGTAACGGCAGCCCACTTGGAATGGAGAGAGTAAAACAAGAAAACTATGTGAACACCATCATGAAGACGACATGGTGGACTACAGTGGGCTGCTGGGATGCTCTGGCTGGAAATGCAGCCAGCCTGGAGAGGGTTTTGTCTTTATTTAATTCAGCTTTATTTGAGGGGCATCCACTGCAGTTAGTGGACAAATCTGTCACACTGGAGAACAGGCTGAGAGAGCAACTCGCAGTCAGCTAGCAGCTTAAGCAAAGGATAGGGCACTGCTCTACCAGCAAAGCAGCTCTATCTCTTACACAGCACGTAATAGCACCTGCATAGGCAAGCATCCCAACACCACTGGCTTGACCACTTGTCGCAAAAGCTACCCCGATTAGTAGTGAGGCAGTGCTGGCGAGTGGAGAGGGACTGCTGCATTCATCTGCACTTTTAGGTGGGCACAATATCATATCACTGTTAAATTCAAGGCAGTTTTATTTATAAATGCAGGGGTTGGTGATGAAACTAGCATTTGTTGGGTCCATTTTGTTGTTCTGTGGCAGTTTGGTTTTTTTCTTATTTTTGTGGATAGTTAAAGTTAGAAAATGCTACAAAAAATCACGTTCAGATAATTTACAAAATGCCAATAACAAAGGCATGGGATTCTTTCAAGAGCTGTAATGACAATAATCAGTGTGAAATCTATTATAGAAATCGCAAGTTTTAAATCCTAAAATCCTAAATAAATTGTCTCCTTCTCCCTTATTGAGAAATTCAGAATCTGTCAATATGCTAAATTCGTCGTTAATTACAAACGTTCAACTGCTGGACACAAGAGTTTCTTAGGATTGGCTTCCAAATTTCATACTCGTACAAATACATGCTAAACTGAGATTTAAGGCGACCACAGAGAAACTTTCCACTTTCAGCAGCTGAGTGATGAGTGTAGTGTCAAACTCTGCACAGTGAAGGTCCAACATTCAAGTAAAGTCACAATAAGCAAAGCACATTTTTGGCTTGATAGGAACTTTAAATAAAGTAGAAATAGATGAAGCAGGAAAATAGAGTGCAGTGTAAAGACTTTTTGAGGGTTGGTGTTTCCTTTATCTTGTTATGCGATTTCTGTATGTGTTTTGTGGCCCTTGTCACTAGGAGGCTTGTAGGGGGCACTGCAGGAGTATGGGGTACAGGATTGCTACCAGCCCCCCGGTCCCTATATAACCAGAGAGAACTGTGTCAGTATTCTTGGCAGGAAGTCACAAACGTTTTCACTGGGTGTTGACCTTTGTCAGGGTTGTCCTTTTTCACCAGTTCTGTTTGTGGATAGTATCACAAAGCGCAGCCAGGGGGAAGAGAGTATCCAGTTTGTGGACCTCATAATTTCTTCTCAGCTCGTTGTGATGTGGTTCTGTTGGCTTATTCAGACTGGCCTTTAACACGCACTGTTGAATGTGAAGCGGTCGATATCAGAGTCAAGATCTCCTAGTGTGGGGGCCTCGAAGGAATTAAAGTATCTTGTAGTCTTGTTCACTAGTGAGGGTAAAATGGAGTGTGAGATGGACAGGCGCATCGGTGAAACATCAGAAGTAATGTGGGCGCTGTACCAGACCGTTGATGAAGAGGGAGCTGAGTCGGGAGGCAAAGCTTTCAATTTACCAGTCGATTTACGTGGTAACCCTAAACTATGGTCTCATTCTTTCTGTCACTACCCAAGCTCATTGGGTAGTGACAGAAAGAATGAGATCGTGGATACAAGCGGGCAAAATTACGTTTCCTCCGCAGGGTGGTTGGGCTCACCTTTAGAGATAGGATAAGGAGCTAAGACGGAGGGAGTAGAGCTGCTCCAGGGGTAGACCCAGAACACACTGGAGAATTTATATATCTCATCTGGCTTGGGAACACCTCAGGACACCCCAGAAGTAGCTGGAAAATTTTGCTGGAGAGGCGGACATCTGGACAACCTTATTTATCCTGTTGCCACCACCACGCGGCCCTGGATAAGTGACAGAAAATGGATGGATGGATGTTTCTTTATCACTGACCAAGATCACATGTTGCTGTGTTTCTTATCACAAAACACATACTGTATGCACACATGTATACACTCACACATACCCACACAGGTTACCACAAAGCAGCTGTTGACTCATATCATGTGCTGCCCCCTGCAGGCTTCATTGTAATCTTTGATAATAAATGTGCTCTGCCACTACAGTAACATCACTAGATGAGGTTTTTTGTGTGACACACAAACGACACATATCAGGGTACTTAAAAGACAATCTCTCAGTGCAGATTCAGGAGGAGTAGCATGATGACTTGACTTATCCATTTAAATCAATATGTAAGTGCAGGTTTGATTATATTCATTCATCATTCATTCATCCATACATTAGCTATACCCACTTATCCAGATCATTTGAATTAATTTGTGCACATTCTAGGAAGCAATTTAAGGATTGATGGTTTGTTATTAACTTGTGTGTTCATGGCCATTTTAAAGTCATATGGTAGGGATGTGGTTTTGTCAAATTCCCCGATTTTCCATATATGGCTGAGATGTTTTGTTGTTATCTATTTCAGATTAGTTTTTATGTTTTTAAGAGGTTAGCATTCTGTTTTTTCAATGCTCCATTTTTTCTCATGTAAGTTACAGTATGTCTTTGCATAGTTTCTTAAATTAAGTACATATTATGATCTTGTTGTATGGACTTTTTAATTGCTTAAATAATTAATCTATTTACAGTTTTTTATTTATTTATAATTTTCCAGCAATGTAATTAATAATTTTCCTTGAACAGACACTGATCTCTGTTTAATCCATGTGTATGCACGTTTGAACTGCCCAGTATTCAGTGAAATATTCCTACATCAGTGTTTCACACTCTGCTCCACATTAGTGTATTCTACATTTCACTCTATCCTGCACAGAAATACTTCCACCAAAGATAGCTTGTTAGGATATTATTATTATTATTACTATTATTATTATTATTATTATGTGGATTATATACCCTATGTACTGACTTTATTATACAGCCTCCACTTTGTAAGAGGAGCATTAATGGGTGTTGGGTGCTATTGATTTTTCCTATAGCATGCAACTTAGCAGAGTAGGGGATTCCTGACAGAGCCCAGTGTTGTGGCTATGGACATAGCTGATTTGTCAAGTTACAAAATTAAATATTCACATGTAGTGGCTGTTTGGAAACATATGTGTTTGGGCTGTACTCAGTTCATCCACTGTTGATAGAAAATTCAGTTCAGTGTCCTTTGGCCTCGTAACAGTTTTTACCCTCTAAAAAGAAGAAGTAGGTATATTCCACAATATCTCCCTCCTTAGTCTTACAATTTACATGTTTTATTTTATAAATCAACTGCTATACTTGAATATTAGAAGGTGTGATATAGTAAGACAAAGGAGTCAGTATGTAGGTGTAGCAAAGACACACAGCAGGTTAGATGAAAAGAGTTACAATACTGGGACCAATTTTCCCTTTTTATCATAGCAGTGCTGATTAAATGTTAGCTTAGCATGAACCACAGCCATAGCAACCAGCACGGAGAGAGGCAGCAGTGCTGACACCAACTTAAGTATTGAGTTATATTGCCTGTACTGATCAGTGTGAGATCTGTTTCATTGACTTTATGTGTTTGCAAGGAAAGTGGTCACTATGCCTGCTTACATTTATGGAAAAAGAACTCGATGGAACTATATTTTAGATTAAGCTCAAGAAAAACATTTGAAGTCTTGATGTAAACTTATTGTTTACCTGTCGAATTCATCCAGATTTTCTTTTTTAAGAATAATATGTTATGTTATTTATTGTGTCTATTGCTTACTGTCCAACCTGCTACAAGCTGAAAATTGTGGCAAAGGCATTTTACAATCTTTAAAACCCCTGAAAACTTTATTTTAGATTTTAAATATTTCTCTGTAACATTTAAGATTCATAACTAATAAAGCAACAAAAAAGTTAGTTAGGAAAAAACATTCTTAGTTATTATTTCTTAGTTTAACAAAAACTCTAATCTGCTTCATCAACATTGGGTTTGATAGATTTGATTGACGGTGGCAAAATAAACAACCCCAAATATCATCACATTTTGAATGAAATTCATAGTAACAAGCTGATTGACAAAAACGATTCTCAGAACCTTTTAAAGGAAAATGCCACTGTAATATAATTTAACACCTATTGGCAATGCGCTGTATATGTTTTATTTGGTCATTCTGATGGTTTGCGCTGCAATTGTTTGTACTATCAACAGTAAACATCAGGTTTGGTGTCAGTCCCACAGATGCATACTATGAGGCCTTCTAGAGCCACCTTTTATTAATCATTCAACAGTTTAAGAGGGAGACATATCATCATATAGGCAGAGATAATAATACCACCAGCAGTGGCCTCAATAGACCAGAATGCATTTCAACCTCCGTACATCTTGTGGTTGTAGTTTGAGTTAGACGTGACAAGCTTTTTGTTAAATTGATGATTTGCTATCACAGTAATTGCTTTCACCACTTTAATACATAACCGAGAGATTAATATTACATTTAAAGCAATACTGTACTTTGGCATTTTGTGAAATGAGCTGTCTGTACACTAAATATGAATCTAGGGGATGGTTAGCTTAGCATAAAACCTGGAAACAACTAGCCTGGCTCTGTCCAAAGGTAACATCTGTCTACCAGCATCTCTCAAGCTGACTAATAAACATGTTATATCTTGTTTGTTTAATCTGTACATAAACTGAAGTGTAAATATAACAGGTTGCGGTTTAACAGGGGTTTATGTGCTAGACTATTTCTTGACTGGGGCATTTTCTGGAGTCTCCGCTTTAAATTAGTTTGGCACATATCACCACTGTAATACCACAACTTGTCATTTATACAGATAACAGTGAGCTTTAGAGGTGCATGTACTATAGGTGGATTCTGTTTTTTCCAGACAGCGCCAGGCTTCTTGTATCCCCATTTAAAGTTTTTGTGCGAAGCTAAGCTAACCAGCTGCTAGCTGTAGCTTCTTATAAGGCGTTCAAACATAAGAGGGGTATTAATCTTGTAACTCACTGCCAGGCAGCAAATAAGCATATTTCCTAAAATGTCAAAACTGTTGCTTCATAGGAGTCCTCGGGGAGTGTTGAAAGGCATTTTCTTTTAAATCTAGGAAATCATTATTGGAAGTAGTCAAAATGCTAATACAGGGTACCTAAAGGTGGATTTTTCTTTAAAATTCAAGTATAACCCATTACCTCCCTCTACTCCTCAAAGCCATTGCAGTATAAACATGTAATGACAATAATAAATCGTATCTTATCTTATCTTATCTTATCTGTTCATATTGAAAGAAGCAGCTGAGCAAATGAGAGGCCGAAAATCTAGTTGAAATAGTGCACAACCTCTCAGTGTGATAAACTGATATGAGACCTGTTTGGAAAAATTCCATTAAATTAGGGATTACCTGCTGAAATTGAGCTAATTTATACATTGAAAACCTCCATATTAGTTAAATACTCAACACAAAATGCTAGACATCTGGCAGCTTCAGTACAGTACATCCTGTTAGAATGGAAACCTGTGAAACTAAATAGGTACTTGTTACCCTGGGTATATTAGTAAATACTCTGCTTGAGTCATTATATGCCTCTAAAAGTAGTGCACCAGAGCTTACAAGGATCTTAGAAGGCTGTATTTGTCTTTAATTATAGTGTTATATTGGATTGGCCAAAATGTGCAGGTTTCATCCTGGCTTAGAGTTATACGCCAGTATTTAAGATAATCAATTTACTCAACTATGTAACACGGGACTGTTCACAATTTGTGGCAATTAAAGCATAATCATTTTTGTAGGAACCTATATGAAGTATTGAATGGAACAGAATGAGTCATCTTTCTTGTATTAGTATATGTAGAGAAAGATGTGTCACTGAATGGTAATAAATGACAGTCTCCCTCCTCAATGTGTGACACTTTGTTTCATTCATAGCAGCAGCTTTGAGGAATGTCAAGGGTCCGGATGTGTTTCATGGTACAGATGGTTGTACTGCAGTATGATTTTATGACTCATTCACTTTGATGCAGATGCTTGCACACTCCAGCATGAATGACTACTTCAGTGCTGGAACTTGGAATGCTGAAAAGAAACAATCTTTACATGATCGATGTCCTTCAATATTTCCCTCTACCAACCATGAATACAGCAAATACAGTATATTCTTGTAATGAACTTGAGTGTTGTTTCATGTTGAACACAGAAACATCACTGTATAAATGAAGTTAATATGACAAAACAATATAAAATGTTTATTTATTTATTTAACAGCATTTTTTCATAGTTCTTGAATTGTTAGACACTAAGAACATCACAAAAATGGTAAGTTTTATTAATGTCTTCTAAAAATGGCTTTGTGAATTTTAGCAGCAATATAGCCTGTATAAAACAAATGTAACTGCACTGTGGTAGGAGGTACTTATTCCACATTAACTATTTATTTTTTATCTACTTTATTTACTTAAATCCATTAGTATTAGTATAATACCTACTGTATACTACTACAAAAAAAGCAATCCTTTCCCAGGGGTCATAAACCATGAAACCATGAAATTACCACGCTGTCGTCTGTATTTTTACACAGCAGATATCAATATCACAGGATTTGAATTCACAATCCGAACAAAGCTTGAGGTAACTGAAGTTATTTTGTAGGTATTGGTTTATCCAACAGTTTCTCATTAAAAGCATGCACACTTATTAGGTGGTGTAAGTATAATTTTTTAATAGCATTTACCACTGGAAAGCTTACCTGATCTCAATTTATGGTGGTACTTAGACCAACCACAAAACTGAAGTACCCGTGTTTCCTATGTGCATGAACGTAGCAGTTCAGTGAAAGAAATCTGATGTTTACGTTCGTCACCGTGGCGACTGTGTAGGAGGCGGGTCGCTGCGCTTGCTGGTGACGCTAACAGAGAGGTGTGAACCAATCAGAAACTAGCTCTGTTACCGGACTGACGTCAGCGTTAAAGCGAAAAGAACCGTTACTTGGTTGCTGAACTCTACAACTGCAAGGGGATAGCAGACATGGCTGAATACCAGTGTAGTCTTGATTAAAACCCGTGGCGGCGTAGTCTTCTATCCAACATTACCTTCACAGTAACTTTAGTAGTTGTCTAAAAAGCAGCACAAACCAGCCATAAGGATAGTTTGGGTGAGGGGGGAGTGGGAGGGGGCGTCTCGTTGCCCGTTTTGATCGGGATGATCTCCAACTGTGAGGTGAGTGAATGCAGATAACTAACGTTACCTTACACCACCATAAGCCCGATAGGTACTGTTCTCTCCTATGCACAGAAGCACAAGCCAAACTCCTATCAAACTCTGGGAATGTTACGCTGTCTTGTTTGTCAGGAATGAATAACATACCGTACCGATCACCATGTAGAAGTCATAATGAGACGCTATAATATTCGGCATAAGACATGTATACCTACAAGTTATAACAAAATCTGCCCTACTGTGTGTTCTGGGGGAAGAATAAGCTGAACCAACTCTAGAGGTTGTGATTTTGTCGCTTTAAGTTTTATTCTGTCGGATATATCTATGCCTAAGAGTGGAGTGGTGTCCTAGCACGTTTAAAGGTCCCAGCCATGTTATTACCCGTGGAATTGTGTGTGGTTTGCATATAGCTGTGGCACAATTCACTTACACGCTACAAGAACCACAGCATGGTGATCTCTGAACACCGCTGCCTTGGCTAACGTTATACCGATACCGTATTCTTGAGTTAGCTAGCGAGACAGCAATGCTAGTTAACTAACCGATGCGGGACGTTCATCGAGGCTACACAGACGAAATAACCATGCAGGTTACTTAATAAGCGTTGTATTAACTTTGGGACGCTAAGTTTTCGCCTCCCGGCCCCCTTCGCGGACAGCACTGTCAAAGCTGCCCCGCTTCCATTGCCGAACAACGCTCCTGGGTTATCTAATTCCACGTGTGGAAATGTCACCATAGACAATGATCAAATACACTGACATTTGCCTCAAATCAGTCTGTTTAGAACCATACAAACGGCCGCACTGCAGTGTATCAGCTATGGCTTCTGTGCCAGTGCCGTCCCATCTCTTCCTAGTGTCATGTAATGTTATACCCCTCAAAGAGACCGTCCACCACAGTACTACGTCTGTTATTTTCCATTGTCTTGCACGCATACGTCAACTGTTTCCCTGTGCAACGGGACACTTGATTTAATTTGGTAATTTACTGGTAATGTATGTTTTTCATGCGCCAGTATTGCAACTATATTATATACACGTGTGTCCAGAATAAGAGAGACAAGGCAGAATATGACTTTAATTTTTTAAGAAATTGAAATGACAGTGACTTGTTTCCCATGTGGTAAATTGTGAAGCTCATCTAATTTGAAAAAATAGAAATTATGATTTGATAATATCCACACATTTGTGTTTAGGTGAATAAGCAGCACACATATAAGATTACACATTTGTGTGATGCTGATCTGTATAGTTATTGTCACAATAACTACAATAACTTGCCAATTAGGGTAGTCTGACTTCACAAGACATGCCTCAGTTTTCCACCAACCAATTGTAAATTGATTAAGACTGCAGAAAGACTAGTTGGGAAAAAGACAACAAAAAGCTAAATGTAAAGATACTGTTCATGGTTGAAACAACCAGTTTCTGTCACTCCAAATTGCAGTAGTACAAATGCATACTGACTAAATTAAAACTTCTAAAAAATACCATTGAACAATAACAATAAACCCATCCCTTCTATCAAAGGGGAATGATAAAGGGGCCAGTCTAAGGGATAAATCGGACAAAAAAGTTGGGAAGCACTGATGCAGAAGTCATATTATGCTGTTATTACAATTAGTACCATCAGCGTTAAAACTGATGACAAATTTAATTTTGATATGTGAAATTTTAGAATAACACAGTCAACGATTTACTCAGTGTGACAGTCTTGGGTGTACACAGTATCTCTGCCATTTCTATGCAGTGGCACTATTACTGGAGGAACTCACAGCCGCCTGCGGATGATTCATGACCCAGTGAAACTTGCCCCTTATTTCAGATTCTAATTTCTGTGAAAGCAGCAAATCTGCTGGCTAATAAAGCAGTGTGGTGGACTTGATGCTTACCCAGCCTGACTCATAAAAAGCCTTAATGCTAGTCCATTAAGAGCAAATTGAATGCCGCTGAGTGCTGAGTGATCTGCAGAGGTCATAGGCGTCTGCTATATTTACCGTCTCTGTAACTTGATCTGTGGCATTCTGGATCTCTGTGCTCTTACTATCCTCTCATGCTCTGGGGCCACAGCCTCCCAAGTAGCACCCCATTGCTTTCTGTCTATTGGCCTGGCCACTCAGAACAACAAGGGTGAGCCTCTTGCAAACCAACTTAACCGCCACTCTTCCTCCCTCTTCTCCTTTTAGGTGCCTGCTTGTCAGTTGAATGTCTACGGTGTGTGCTGTTTGCTCAGCTGTACGACACGTCTTCCCAAGGAGACAATGATAGAGGACAGGGATAACATTTCAGAAAGTTCTGGATTTTTCCAGCATGAGTAGAAGAACTGTGAACAACTCTCTGTGGTAGGGCATATCACCAGTTGATATGTGTGACGTTTTGCATTGGAAAGTAAAAATATGTATAACAAATTTTGTGATTTCAAAATCCGACCTTTGAAGCGAGTATTGGAAGAGCCACAGAATGAAGTTGTGCAAGATGGAGTCAGCCTATCAACGTTCTTTTTATAATTGGGCAACTTTTCTGGATTTGATTATACGAGCTGATGGAAGCATCATCCGTCTTTAATGGTTGGACCTATAATCCGGAGTATGTGACCGGTGGCCTGTATGTTCATTTCATGCTGAACATGTCTGCTGTAAAGGGAAACAGTTTGCTGAGCGAGACAGCCCAAAACAGATCAAGGAGACATTGAGTTCTACTATCGTCAGTTTATAGGCCTATAAGCAATATGATATTTCTCAGGTGCAGCATTAGCTATCTGTCCAACTAGGTAGTTTTATAGCAGTGTTTGACATCAGCTGATCTAGTGATACTGATAGTGATTTGCTTGTTTCAGATTACACTTATCTAAATGCAATTGCCCAGTCAATGGGAAAAGGTTTAATGCTTTTAACTTTTTTGTCCTGTGTGTTGAATGGTATGTCATGTAAGTTGTTTGTGTGTTTCCATAGGAGGGATCAGTGTCACAAAGCCAATGCGTGTGTGTACACTGTGGGGTAGCAACAGTAGAATGAGCTGCCCCAGAGCCATCGCAGTCTGCAGGGACTGACACACACCGCTACTAATACAGCAGGTAACCACTTCACACACACTCTCTTCCAGTTGACAGTGTGAAGTTTTAAGTGTCCTCAAGTACATATAGTTCATAATGCGTTCCTGTTGTTGCATTAAAGGGTAAGAGTTGACTCACTGACTGCATGGTTCAGATGTATCACAGCAGAAGTGACTAGTCCCTTTTTGAAAGATAGTCAGAAAAAGATAGAAAAACAAGTTATGTGTTGTGTTTTATCAGCTTTCCAGTGACTCACTGAAATGACTAAACTGGACAGGTGATGCTGCACGTCAGGTCCTTCTCAGTTTACAGTATTATAGCCATGTAGACATTTAGACTGTGACACCAATAGAGCATTGAAATTGCGATTTAACCTGCTAAAAGGTTTTGATGATGCCAATTTCATTGAAAAATAACACACAAGTGGGAAAACAGCATTCATCAGTTTTGTTTACACACAGGCATTATAACATATTAACACATATCCACTGTATTAAGACACCAAAACTGGCATACAGTCCATCAGTTATATAATACAATGATGGTAGCATATTTAGATTTCTAATGGAGATCAGTTTATCCAGTGGATTTGAAAAAAATAATCAAGAGAATGCCAGAGAAAATAAATAAGTTTTAAGGTGCTATTTAAAGTTGTGCAATAATTTATATGTATATATATAATTTTTATACATACCTTCCAGGAACAACATCCGAGATCTCTGTCCAGAAGAGTGCAGTCCTAGGAACAGCTAAGATACTGCGTAGGACCCTCGAGCTCCCAGGCCTCTGGTAGAGGACCCGAGCTTGAAGGAGGAATAGAATAGAGTGGGGAATTTTTAATTTATTTTTTAAAATAACATTAAGATCTGCCATGGTGGCAGCTGACCTGAAATTTTTCAATGCCACAGGCGGTATTTACCCTACATTTGGCAGGTGGTAGGTTCTAATTTAACTCCCTGCCTGAAAGTGACAGGCGAAAATCTAAAACTAGTGTAATATATGTTTATTTTTTGTTAAAAGCCTCACTGCAGAGTCCTGGACCAGTTGGAGTTGAGATAGAGAAGATTTTGTGAGGCAGGTGAAGAAGACTCCATGTCATTTATTTATAGTTGAGTGAAGAGGATAAGGATGAGTTGAGGAATCACACAGCCTGATAAATAAGCTGCTCTTTAGTCTGGTGGTATGGCAGTGGATATTTTATCATATTTCTGTGGCTGAGGTGGGTATTGTCTTTTAGTATCCTTTGGGCTCTGCGCATGCACCAGATGGGTAGATGAGTACCAATTATGTTCTGGGCAGTTTTAATCACCCACTGCAGAGCCCTCTTGTCCTGGGCCTTTCACATCCCATGCCAGTTTGTAATGTTTCCAGACAAGATTCGTTCTATTGCTCCTCTGTCAAAGTTAACAGGAACTTGACACATTTATTTTGCCTTCTTGAGTTTCTTTAAGAAGTTAAATGAAAAAATAAAAGAAAGATATGCAGATATCAGTATTGGTGTATATGGTGGTTTTTAACTGTAAAATGTCTTGCTTCTTATGTATGTTGGTCACAATTACTTTTAAAAAATATTTAAGCATTCTATATAGTATTTTTTTCTATAATATGTATATGTTAAAAAATCAGATTTCTTAAACTCCCAAATATTGATACCAGTATCAGCCTCAGAAATCCAGTATCAGTTGGGCTATGGTATCTGTGCCAATAAAAAACACTTCTATTTTATCACAGCTAAGTTGTAGAAATGTTTGAGGCATCCGTTCTTTTATTGCACATGTCAGATTTGAATTGTAACCAGCTTCCTAGAATTATTCTAATAATAGAGAGACATTAAAAACAATGATGAGAGATTTCAAAGCAACACATTTTGTAGCATATGGGCAGCATGTATACAGAGACTGGCCCAAAAAAGGCACACCGCATATTAAATGGTAAAACATGATAATTTATGGAGAAGTGGAACGTTTGGTTTGACAGATAACATTTAAACCACTCACATACAGTTTTCGGTATCCTAACGCACCTTCTCACCTACTTACCGGAAGACACTTATATTAGAATGTCATTTGTGGCATGAAGAAGGGCAGTCTCTGTTGAGAATTCATAAAATATAGTATTGTTTTCCAGAATATCTAGAATTTGTGCAGGAGGAAGTACTTATAAAATGCCATTACCAGTATAATTATTCAGACCAAGTTTTTAAAATGAGTGTGAGTGACATTATTATTAAATCCAGGTGCTACTGGTGATTTACTCTTTGCAAATTGATACTATAATGCCACTTCTGTTTATCTAATGCTTCTCTCAGCATCACTCAGTGGATTGGCGCTGATTCATAGGGGTTTCAAATAATAATGTCATCTAATTGACCAAATGTTTACCTCAATGAATAAAGAACTATGCCAGAAGGCTGCAGAGGCTAGAGGATCAGTCACTGTAGCCTGCAGATTGAGTCCTCTCTGACGTCACAGCTGTTTTTATGGCCTCTTGTATGAGTCACCAACAGATGGTGGTAATGATAAATGCAAATTGGCTACTCCTGTCCAGGTTTTCACGTTGTAGAAATGGGAACTGGAGGGAATTTCCTTGCAGAAGAAAATTAAGTTGGAGTATGAAACGTGAAAAAAACAATCTTTTCTCCTCAGTCACAACTGTTCAATGCAGTGTTTTGAGGATGCAAATAGTTTTTTACGGTTTAATAAAGTATATTCAAGGATGTAAAATGAAAGCTGACAGACTGTTATAGTCAGAGCTTCAGAAGGCACTGTTTGATGGGCTAATAATAATAATAATAATAACTTTATTTATATAGCACCTTTAAAAAGTGTTTACAAAGTGCTTTGACAAAAGAGCACATCAAATACATAGAACCTAGTGATAAAAAAAAAAAAAAATATCAAAGTGATATAACACGAAAGGAAGTCAAAAAAAAAAAAGATTAATAGTCAACAATAAAAATTAAAGAATTAAGTTGATAAAAGATCATAAAAAAGACATCACATAAAAGCAAGTCTATAAAAATGGCTATGGCAAGATATTAATTCTTTCATAGCATATTTATAAACCAGATGGGTTTTTTTCCACTGTAATTTTGTGGTTTTATTTGGCACTCCCTATTCCTTTAGTTCATTTTATTTTTTTCCTTAGTATCTATCTGTAAATAGGGTATTACATACAGTTGTGTACTGCCACACACAAGACTTGGTTAAGGGGAAAACAAAAGTGTTGAATGTCATCTAACCAGTAGCTAGGGAAGACTGGATAAAGTCCATCTATGGCTTGTCAGAATCGCCAAGTAGTCAAGCTTAGTTTTAATACGAAACAGCTTGGCAGCTAGTTGTAATAGTCAGAAAGGGAGGGCAGAGGCGTCAGTGTGGCCCTCACGGACATCAGCAGTCTCTTATCTGCTCACGTTTCAGGGTATATATAGCCGCATGTAAGTCCAAGCCAAACCCAGCACAGCTCAGAGACCTCCTAATAGCCCCCATGTATTTCTAAAAGTATTCCTTATGAGAACGTCATTATGTCTACATCCCATTAGTTTGTGTGTGTTAGTGCTGCTACGGATGTTTTTAGTTTATATTGGGGTGATGGTAACAATAGAATGCCCTATGGATTTTTAGGTGTCATAGAGAAGGCAAAAAAGCCACAGATCAAAGGGAGTTCACATAATTAAAATGAATAAATTATCCTGCGTTTTCCTTTCTAAATGTACTGGTTTGTATAGTCTGGCAAAAGTCACTAAGGGCCATTTCTAAAGCTTTGACAATTCAACTCTAATGCTCAAAATTTAATTATTTGATGGCAGCTTGAATAAAAACTGCATTAATCAGTACTTTTATGTGTAATGTCAAAGGGATTGCACATAGTGATGAACCAACCTCTGCAGTTCCCCTCAGCTCTACAGTTCAACTTTTAGTTTCTTTCAGCTCATTGCTTTGGTTTCACTTTACTGTTTTGGTTCTGTCTCACTCTCACCTGGATTCCAGCTGCAGCAGGCAACCGCTTTCAGCGAAAAGCTCTGATAAACACACTGTACACTACCTGCCCAGCACCAAACAGCACACAGACAAAGTTAGCGACTAACTGGTGAGCACAGCATTTAGTAGCTAAACAGTCAGTTGGTGGAGACAAAAACAGAGCTAAAAGGAGAGCAAATTTTTGACTTACATTAATCTAGTGGCCAGAAACATGACTCCAAATGATTGGCAATGTTGCTTCATGTCAGCTAAATTTGTAAATAGGCAACCCTTTGATAACATTTAACTTTATAAGGTAACAATATGCTAATATTGCGTTCACAACTTGTACTGACCCCAAGTAGCAAAAAAATTAAAAAATCTGTTAAGAGTCACTTGCACCAGTGCGCCCAAATATTTTTTCTCACACTGTGATTTTCACACGCATTTATAAGCAAAATGCTCACACTGCAGGCTCTCTCAAACGTGGGGTCAGTGGTACTGGAGAAAGATTGTTGATATTTATACTCCAATGTTATTTATGTTTTATTACTATCATGGTGTAGCTCCAAGGACATTGAAGAGGGAGGGTAGCCGGCAAAAGTCGTGTGCACGAGCCCGAATGCCATCTGTTGCTGTTTGGCTGGAATAGTGTTGTGTGGCTTTGTTTCTTTCCCAGTTACAGAGCCAGGGCTGTGTACAAACACCAGATTTATTTCAGTACACGCACAGAATCGACAGCTAATGGACTGTGAGGAGATATTTGCAGCATTTGACAAAAGTGTATTGGATTAGAATCGCTGACACCACTTTTAAAGGAGAGCAGAGCTGCAACGCTAGCAAGCTGAAACATAACAGTGGAGCACAGTAAAGAAAGGATCGTATAGGCGTATCTGGCCCAGCACTGAACTTGAGTTTTACATAGAATTACATACTCGCCTCAAAACTGCAATGACTCAAATGAGATTGATCTAACCATGTACTATAGTACAGCACTTCTCCACACACACACATACTCTCACTCCAAATCCCCAGAGAGCTCCTGTGCTGATGTTGAATTCATGCAATGTCACCCCGAGCACAGTGGCTGTGGCATCCTGCATCATCACACACACTCTCCGACTGCACTTAAGATTGGCTCCCTAGTAGGCCAGGGGGAGACCTAGGAGGACAATATGCACTGTAAGAGATCTGACATACTCACTCATTAGATTGATGGATTTTCAACAGAAGCACATTTCAGTGAGCTTATAGACCCAGTCAAAATCAACACGAGAGTTTGTAATTAGTCTGTGACTCATCGAAACATCCATATAAAAGAACTATATATAAAAAGAAAGATCTACCTTTGAGGCTTAAAGATATTCTTACAAATATTTTTAGCCAGGTTTATTTTCAGGGTTTTGTCATTGAAGATAGTTGAGATTCATATTATACCTATCACATAATACGCATAGATAGACGTCGATTCCTCAAACCTCTTATCTCTCTCTTCCTTTATTTAGCAGTTATCTCTAGTGTCAGAGCCTTCAAATCAAAGGCAGATTGTTTTTCCCACATGCTGGCCACTTGATGAGTGTAAGTCCAATATTCAATAGGTTGAACAGAGCGGTGAGAGTGAACCAAAACTTTAAAGTTGCGAGCGTACAAGCAAGACAATTAGCTGAACGGCAGTAAAATGTAGTGTTTTGTTAGCTGTTTTCTTGGTTTTCTGTGTTTTTTGTTTATTTTTAAATTGCTCTTGAATCCAGTTCCTGGTAGTGAAGTGAGGTTCCTTAAAAGCTAGCTTTAGCTTGGTTTTCTGAAACCTGCCCAGTAAGTGAAACCTCATCTCTCCAGCTCTTTGCCAAGAATTGCCAGCAGTCAGCTGCTTTAATCTTCTCCTCCTCTGGGCTCATGCAGTCACTTCTGCCACTCTGTTAACAGCTTTCTTAATACAGATTTAGTAGAAGCATGGCAGACTAACCAGCTCTTTCATAGTAGCAGAATGTTGTATTTTCACATTGTTATACTGACACGTTCTATTTTCCTCTGGGCTCTCACATTTGATTGTATTTTATCCTGTTCTGTATTTTTCCAACAGCACAGAAGCTTGTTGGGAAGAGCTGTTTTCATTTCCTTGGTGGTTTTCTAAAGGAAATACAGGGCATTAAGTGCAGCCAGCAGTCTGTAGCTCTGATAGTAAGTGTAAATTGGCTAAGGAATATGCCCTTCTCTTACTTTTAAGTCCTTTATGCATTGGTAGCAAGCAAACAAATGCAGCTTGTTGCCATGGTAGTTATTGTAACTACTGGTTAGCACAACCTCGGGAGAGGCTGAAAATGCAGAGTAGCAAGAGTGCACTTTTGTGTGTGTGCGTGTGTGTGTGTGTTTGTGGTATGTGCCTGTGCGTGTGTTGTTGTTTCCGTGGAGACATTTCCTCTAAGAAGTGAAATCCACAGTTTGCTATCATCTTATCAATCCGGTGTGTCCATGTTGTGTGGTGTTACTCCCACGGCTGTTTGCACTTCAGTCTCAGCAGCTCGCCCACCAGGCTAGCCCGAGCTTGTTTAACTCAACTGCCATGGGTCTTTGGCTGTGACACAGCTGTGGGAATGCAGAGAGGGTGCATGCATTAGGCAGTTAGGTTTAGGTTGAACCAAAGTAAGGGTGGTGCAGTCAGTGGTTCAAAGGACATACAGGCTAATCATTTTTTAGGGTTGTAGAGTAGCAAAATATCACAAAGTCCCAAATGAACACAAAAAACCCACAGATTGATAAGAATGTATGTTTTCTGTTCATGATTGGGTATTGTGGAACTGTTCATTTGAGAACCATTGCTTTTGTGAAGAGCCATGTTTGTACAGTGGGTCTTACTAAGAGTTTTGTAAGAGAAAACCCAACTCATGGTGCTACAGATCATCCAGGATTCTTACAGTAATTCCACTCACACATGTTTTGTCCTTCTGTTTACACACTGTGAGGAGTCACAATAATGAAGGTTTGAGCTAGTGCGATGATAAGGATGCAGTGGTCTTACTCGCTGCAGTCTTGTAAGTTGGTGGAATTTGCAGTGATGATGACAGATCCAGGAAACTGGAACGAAAGGCAATACGGATGCATATAAAAAAACACCAGAGACACATTTTTGTGGCTACTGCTGATGTTGATATTTTTAAAAGTCTGATAATATATCGGCTTATGCTCATACTCACAACATATTCACAGAACATAAACAAACATTTTTGATAAGGGGACCAACGTATCTCTCCTTTAACGTTGCAATACAACATATCTGGGCCACAGTAGAGCATTTCACTGCTTATACTGTTTATCTTGGTGGCAGTGGTATCAGATGTTGCGTGGAAATGAATTAATCTCTATGCTGGTTTGAACAAAAAGATTTGAAGTCGCTGCTTATGTAGTTTGCTCTTGTTTTAATGTTACTAATAACATTGTTTCAAATCTGAAGTATTTCTCTATAACTTCTCTATAGATATTCATGACTAAAAATGCAAAAATCCAAGTTGAGAATTCAACATCTTCTCTTTTTTTGTGCTGTATATACTGTATAATCACTTAGATTTTTGTTGATATGCAAAATGTTTGTGATTTGAAAGTTCAGCCGAATTCTCTCGTCCCTCTCTGACGAAATATGCAAGACTTCGAGCTTTGTTTTGTATGCTAGCTGCCGTGCCAAGTATAAATAGCAGAGCACTGGCTGACCATAGCCCTAGTTTGTGCCTCTCACACATAGCAAATGCAACACATGGGCCCGCCGATAACTGCACTATGTTCAGAGCCTAATAAGATATTAGTGCTGAAGGACATTAACATTAACCGAAATACACAGAAAGTCTATGGCTATAACACTGCCCCACAGACACAAAGCGGAGAGCCTCTTGTAATGGAACTGTTAGCTCCTGTTCAACACAGGTACCAACACAGAGGCTCTCTCAAAGGCACATTAACATGCTGGTGACTGTCAAAGTGTCACAAGACTCCCTGTCTTTCAGAGAGTCTGACAGCATTTTCTCATGCTTCATTTACAAGTATACCTGGCTGCAGCCTGCAGAACGGGGTGGGGTTCAACGCTGAACGTTTAATCCCATCCACCAGGCTCTGATTGGTTTTATTTGGGGTAGGGTTAAACGTTGGTTTCATTAATTTGGGGTTTAACAACACCAGTCTGTTTAGAAAATGAAAAGACCTACTCTTACTTAGCTAACAATGTCCACTAACTGTTCTGTTTCGTATTTTAAACGTAATGATCACTTTGAACCATGAGTTGTTCAAACTATCACACTAATTGTGGTGGTTGATGCTTGTCTGTTATACCTCAGTTCCGGCTAGGCCTTCCGCCACATTGTCCAAACTTGACCATAGTCAGGCTTCAGTAACTGGCAAATGTGGGGATGGACAGTCAATCCAGATCCAGGCCCAATTTCATCAAAGAACTATGGGTGCTGTCAGAGAGACAGTGTCCATGGTTTACTGTTGAGCATCTGCATTACAGTGCCAAAACCAAAATGACCCTCAAAACACTGGTACTGCCAAATTATCTACCAAGCCTGTCTTTAGCTGGCTAACTTAAAGCAAGGCCAGCTTCTCGGTGCTGTTAACCTGAGTGCCTTAGCAGTACTCAACTGAATGGCCACATTCATGGCCTGCCCGGCCTCTCTGTGTTTTGGCCAACAGTGTGTATAGGCCTGTCTCCAGCATGCTGCCTGTCTGCCTACTCCAGATCCATATGCTGAATTATTGATAGACGAGTGGTCACAGAGAGAGAGAGGCAGAGAGAGAAAGCGATAGAGACCCAGAAGGAGGGGGAAATTACACTGTAGAGAAGTAAGTGCACTCAGCGAGAATGCAGGGTGCCGAGGAGGAAGAGAGAGAGCGAAGGAGGATAGGGAGCAGTGAGAGAGCGAGAAGAGGGGAGAAAGACAGATTAGAAATAGAAGAAATAGAAATAGGAGCTTCACTCACTGAATTCAACAGGGATCAGCAACACCAGATACGTTTATTTATTCAGACGCTGCTGTGCATGTGAACAAAAGCCTCTCTCTGTGTCTGCTGCCACATGAACACACTGTGCTGCCTGCCTGGCTTTACCTTCAACACCTTACCTAGATTACGCCTAATTAGTATATAAGCAAGCATGCTAGCTAGTGCTAATTGTGTCACTATAGATCTGTCTGTACTGGATTGTATAAATTGCTCCTCAGAGTTGTATGATATGTCTGATGGGCACATAGTAAAGTATCCATGTTGCAGGCATCTTTCTGCCACACTCTGTAAACATCAAGCCTGGGTAACTAGTCGTGCACTGTAACAGCCTGTAGATAGGCAGCATAGACCATAATGCATTGGATTTTAATACTACTGGGCCCTAGATAGACACATAGACACGACACCCTTACATACAGTATTCTTTTTTGATTTGGTGCAGTCTATGGGAATAACATTGGTGACAGTGAAACCGTATATGGTTAAAGCAATAATTTTTATAGAGACACACATGTCAAAGTTGATTTTATACTTTTACTTCTCTCTCTTATATAATGGTATTCACATTATATAATGCGTGCTGTGACTGTGGAGGACCTTTATTAAATCTGAGATTTCTCATGTGTGATCACTTGAGTAATATTGGTTTTGGCTTGGAAATTACACTTGCACCCAATTTAATATATGGTTTTCAGTCACAAAACCCTTCGTCAGAGCATCAGATTTGCCAAATACACAGAGAACATACTCTGTCATACTCAACAATAATAATAATAATAATCAACAACACGCATAAAGCATTACATGAAAACACTGTCACAAATGTATAATCATCTTCAAAACATAACATTGCATTTCATCCAGAGACATAACACAGAAGTTTAAAAATGCCCAAAACCTAACACAAATTAAATAAAAAAAGTTAATGATAAAAGCAGAATGCATTTTAAAAAACATCTTAAACTTGACATTACAAATCATCCATTGTCAACCAAGATCACTGCAGAACAGAGAGATATATCTACCAGTACAAGCATAGATTACAACAGAACTTTCCTATGAAAGTTCTCATTAAGGCCTCTAGGTTGCAACGCTATGATCAAACTTCTATTTGACAATGAAACTAATTCACCTATGTTTTATCTGTGTTGGTAGTTTTACTAACATAGATTTTTTCAAAAGGGCATTTTAGGATGTAAATCAGATTCCTGGTGTAAATGGGTATAATTTTTATTATTTTTAGGGAATTAATTACCTGATCATGGGACAAAACATTTTTGTAGTGTGGACAGCAACATTTGTCGGTACCAGTCCCCCCATTAGCTGGTATCAACAAACTAGCTGGTAAGGTGGAGGAGGAGGTGGGGGACTTGTAGGAGGACAGCCTGTCCCGCTCTCTGTAGGAGCTAATGCAGGCATTTAAAACTGGGGCCATGGAGGTTAAAAGACGAAAGACGTCAATGCATGTGGGAGTGTGCAATGCTCCCATAGTGTCTTTTATGATAATACCACTAGGAGTTGCCTGAGAAATAAATTGTGGCTTTAAAGTTTTAATATGTTCCATTATCTTTGTAGGCTAATGCAGTGAAGACATTTCAGCTCAATTCGCACTTTGTTGACACTTAAAGGAGACACGACTTTCACACTGATAGATTATATATCTATCTATCCATAGATAGATAGATAGATAGATGTATTTCATTGATCCCGGGAGGGAAATAGTTTAAGGGGGTTGTTGTAAATTGATTTTGATAACATAGTGCACTGAATGGAAGTAATGGCTGCCTGAAAGTCAGTGCAAACACACTGAAAAGCGCTATAGCATGCTTTGAAAATGGGTTGCAGTAATGTGAAGGAAGTGTGATTTGTAGTAAATGGGTTAAAATGTGAAACAATGCTGATGCAATCCTTAATATCTGACAATGAGTGGGTCAGTGTTTGGTGTTCGCAAATGTGTTACATAGTCAGCCTAGCATATTTCCCTTTAGATCTTAAGTTTTCATGATATTATGCCAAAACAGTGGAAGTTTAATTGTCAGTGATGCACATTTTTGAATAATTCTGTGTCTTTGAAACCATATTAATGCTTAGTGAAGCAGGAATAAATGATGTCCTAACTTTTATCTATATTGTTGTTGTAGTGTAAGTATTGATTAGATTGTTGTTGATGAACTAACTACTTATGCCTCTCTGCTGTGGTTGCAGTCGATGCAGTCTTCCAGAGGCTTTCCATCCCTGTGGCTGAGAAACCAGCAGCAGCACCATGTCCCGCGTCTCCTCCACCGCCAAGCGCTACACTGGCTCCTCCTACACAAGCCACTACGGCTCCTACAGCTCCTCCCTGACCCCGGGCCTTAGCTCCTACAGCGAGAGGGACAGGCTGTCCTCCTACAAGTCCCCCACCTCCTCCTCCACCTCTTCCTCAGGTTACTCCTCCTCCAATTATCTGAGCAGCTCCACCGCCCGCAGCCGCAACTACAGCACCTCGTCAGATCCTGACCGCGACCGGGGTCGAACCATCCCACGTGTCGACATCCTCGGAAGCAGCAGCAGCAGCCGCCGGAGCGAGAGCCTTAGCAGAACCCCTGTCAAGACCTATGCCGGTTCGGGACTGAGTGGGGGATCGGCCTACACTGGCTACAGTTCCTACACATCGTCCTCCGCCCAGTCCAGCTACCTCTCCTCTTCACCGGTGGCCTCCAGCATCTTGCTCAACCGACGTAAATCTGTATCCCAGAGTGACTTGAGCAGGGACCTGGCCTCTCTGGGCCTCAGTGATGCCGCCTCCTCTTCCTCCACCCCATCTTCTTCCACCAGTGCCCTGCGGAGCTATCGCAGTCGGACCAGCGATGTGGCCAATTCATATAGCACTAGCTCCCGCCCGGGCTACTCAGGCCTGTCGCGGAGCTCTACTCAGGAGGCCCTCTCTCGAAGCTCCACCCAGGAGGCCTTCAGCAGCAGAGCATACAGCTCTTCGACATGGGAGCCGAGCAGTAACAGGCTGTCCGACTCCCCCACCAGGGAATCCACGGTAAGAGAATGTCCTCTGTTCTTGTACATGCTTGAAGCCTGCTGCTTTTATTGAGGATGTACTGCTCCAGAGGGGATCAATTTCCAGGGGCTGAGTAAGGCAGAATGGAGTCCTAGCTGCAATAATCACCACAGAGGCACACTGGTGGTTTTATTTCATTAGTTTCATTAGAATCTGAGAGTACTGTTTTTTACCAAATGGGGGCACTATTGCTCAAATTAATGTCAGGTCACTTTAAGTCCTGGTTTTCAACAATATACCAGAACCTTGGTAGACTGTTTCGGGGTGGGGGGGCATGGGGGTGTATGAGGAGGTGGTGGTAGGAAGGAGGAAGAGTGGAAAAGAGTGTGAATGTGTTGTAAATCTTTACTTGAAAGTGCTCTTTGTGCATTTCAGTTAGTTGAAATAATGAATAAATACTAAATATTACTCAGAATGTAGTTTCAGACATACATTGCCTATAATATTATGCTGAATGGGACACAATAAAGTTTCAGTTCAAAGCAAGTTCTACTGCACATCATATTTATTATACTACACTCTTATTGTTGTAACAACAATTTGTTTATTATCAACATAATTAACATGCACTCTCTGATTAACTTCATGAGTAACACTTTTAAGTAAAAGCATGTCTCCTTGAGCATATTAATATGTCCGTGACGTGTTTCAAGCTTCTTTACGATCCTCTAACAATTCTACTTTTCTAAGGATTGGTCACTACATTGAAAGGATGGCCCATTCTCTTAGAAAAGAACATGATTGCCTCATACTTGTGGTGCAACACTCTTATAGTGCCCTGGTGCAATGCATGATGGACACAATAATAGATAATGCAATCTAATACAACAATAATAGAGATTAAACAGTTAATCAATTAATCGATTAGTGAATGACAGAAAATGAATCCGCAAATATCTTTATAATCAATTCATCGTCTGAGTGATTTTTCTGGCAAAAATGCCAAATATCTGCTTGTTCCAGTGTCTCCTCTGTGAGGATTTGCTGCTTTTCTCTGTTTCACTGTAAATGTAGTCATTGTAAATTGAATATCTGGGGTTTTGGACAGCTGGTCGAACAAATTAAACCTTTAAAGATGTCACTTTTGGCTCAGGGAAAATGTAATGAGCATTTTTCATTATTTTTAAATAATTTTTCATTACATTTAAATATAGACAAAACAACTAAGCAGTTCATTGAGAAAATATAATCAGCAGATTGACTGATAATAAAAACAATTGTTAGTTGCAGCTCTAAACAACCACATGAAAAAACTGGCTGCTCAGAATGTACCACAGAGTCTTCATGGTTCAAACCCTTTCTGACAAATTGACAAAATACAACATTTACTCTTGGTCACTGAACTGGGTTACATTATATTGTACAAGCATTTCTGTGTCCACTCCATGTATGCTTCAATATTATGTTATTTTTCCAATTTAGGGCTCATTTGGCATGGCAACATATTCAGAATTTTTAGACCCTAGTATTGAATTTCACACCACTACCAAAACGCTAACTGTTTCACTTAAAAATAAAATACATTTTTTTTGTTATGCTGGCTGGTTTGGCATCTGATCAGGTTGTAAGTGGGCTGAGAATCATGTGAGGTCACTGGCCATGTACCAATTGGAGTGTCTATACACATCCACAGAGTCCTGAGAAGAGGTGTGATCAGCCAAATTAATTAATATCACCTGTGTGGATTACCACAGATGTGCAGAGCCTTTAAACAGCCATCTGAAAACATTGCGTTATTATCGCACAAAAAGGATTTATGTGCGATGATGTACAGTGTGTTGTTCTCATCACTAACATGGACTTGCTGTATGCACTTGAATGACTAGGAATAAGGGAGGTTTAACACCATTAACTAACTGGTCTTGGTGGGGCTGCCTGCTGTCATGGTGAGGTATACTTGAAAAAATAAATCCAATTGTACATTTTCTAATCAGTCATGCGCTCCTTTTTAACTCCATTCAGAATCACATTAATGTGACCTAACACAAGTTACACATTACTAAATCATGGGCTCGCCTGAGTCAAAGATGAAAATAACTAACCTCACGAGAGTAATGAGGACTTGTACTAAAACTAGAATTTAACACTGGACCAAAGAATTCCTTGTTGCTTGTAAAAACGGTTATAGTGTACTATCAGCCTGCCGCTCATAACTGTGAAACATAAAGGTATGCCTCCTAACCATGGACCTATGCTAATGTCCATGTTTCACTATCAGGTCAGTAAATCAGAGCACCTCATAAAGAATAGCTTACCCTTTCCTGCAGCTTGAATGGTAAGCTTGAACTTGACTTTTATTCTTATTTAACCTACCCAGTAATCACCTATTCATCATGCATGGACTGAGAAATGCAGGAATTTAACTGGATGTCGCCAGCTGGGCTATTTGTACTGTTAATTAACCCCAGGCCTCTGTTAGTCCAGGCACATTTAATTTCCCTCTTCCCCCAGGGTGGGCATCTGCACCGTCTGCAGAAACTAACCTCAGTGCAGGTTCTGAGTTTGATATTGTGTTATGCTTACATTATGGTAATGTATAGTGCTGAAACATTTGGACGTGGTGAAGCAAGCAACATATGCTAAACAGAAACCACTGTGTTCATTATGGGATAATGGTGAATTTAGTTGTAGTGCAAGAGTAGAAGAAGAAGTATACAAGTGAGTGAAATGACTCAGCAATGTCCTTTCTTCAGGAATATCTATCTAATATTAGCTATCATTAGTCACCATAAGCTACTGGTCATACCATACCAGAAGAAAGACTGTATCAGCTAAAGTTAGAAAGTGTGCATTTGATTGCCTATGAATTCATCTCTTTGTTTGTAAGAGTAAGAGTATGTTATATCTTCTTCAAAAAAATATATTGTCTCACCATAATCTAATCATTGATGGACATAAAATATATTGTCATTTTTATAAATGAGCAATCATGTTCATATTAATCACGGCCATTTTATAGGTGGTTATGTGTCTGTTGCCAGGCAACCAGCAGAGACTGGCAAATAGTTTTTCTCACAAAGATATAATGTCTTAATTAGTGAACTTTAGAGGTGCTGGTAGGCAGATTTTTGTAACTGACAGTTTCCCCATTTTTTTTATCTTTATGTTAAGCAAAGCTAACGGGCTGCTAGGTCCAGCTACATATTTAGCGTACAGTGCATATTTTCTATTCCATTAAGTAAAAATAACTCAACTTTGATGATTATTTGTTATTAGTCCTGACGTGTTATAGACTTAACGTTGAATCAGAACAATAATAATTGCATACCCTAATTTGATTTGAATTTGATTGTTTTTATATACTGTAAGTTAGACTTTTCTTTCAGTAATTAGAAATATGATACGTTTTTTCAGACGTATTGAAGATATTTTGATGTGGAGCAATTACAAATGAACTCACTGCAGCAGATTTAGAGATATACAGTACAGTGATAGTAACTCAGTGGCCTTTTTTGGAAATGAGGATTACAGATCTCATCAATTTTCCAATACTACAAAATTATATTAGCGATAATTATGTGAATGCTCAATTCAAGATGCACTCATGAATTAAAGATATTAATTGTTTGATGTTTGATATCAGTATTTGTGATGCCCAATTCAATACCAAAATTGTCATTATTTGATGAGTTTTAATCTGTCTCTGTACATCCCTGTCTCACTTCCTGACACAAGGGACTACTGTTCAAAACTTAGATTACTGGTACAGCGCTTTGGGAACCGTTTCGGTTGAAAAGCGCTATATAAGAAAGAGTCCATTTACCATTTACCAAGGGTAGCTCAAAGGAGCTACTGGGAGGCACCAAGAATTGTGAAGCAGTCAGCGAGAGCTGTATTTGAAGGTTTTAGCAGTACAATAAGGCTTTCCCCTCTTTTTTTCTGTTGTACAATATTGTATCGCAAATGTTGAAACGATGATGTGGATGCAGAAATGTTACAGCGGTAATTTCTACAGTAATTTCCTCCATAAATGTTGAAATAGCTTCCCATAAGCAGTGCCTCCACTACGGGCAGTTATACAAATTCTATTGCTCCCCCAAACCAGGACACAAAATTAGCACCAGACAAATGCTGTCTGATGATAAAGGCTTTGAGAGGCTGGAAATCTTTGGTTTAGGTACCTTGAAAGTGCTTGAAAAGCTCTTAAAAAGTTGAACAAACCCTGTTCGCTCACCAGTCAAATAACAATGGTAATATATTGAGTAGCTGATCAAATTTGAGAATTCACTAGACCCCTGAACCAAACTCCATCTACCTCTCTATATAAGATAAAATAAACCTTTATTAGTCCCTCAGTGGAGAAATATATATATATGTGTATATATCCCCTCTACTCCAGTTTGATAATCTCTTACCTCCCAGCTGCTCCCTGTTCTATGAAAATAGTCACCTCCTAATTCTCCTCCTAACGTTTTATTCAATACAGCTTTAGTTTGATTGTTGATCGATTTACCAAAGATGTCAGACAAGCACTCTCCAATTCTCCCGCCACATACCTTCCTTTATTCCAATCTCAACATGTACAATGTGACCCCATTTTGAATTTTTTTGCTCTTCTAGTTATACCCAGTTTCCTATTGTCTGGTGAATGCGCTGACACCAGTCCTACAGAATGACTAGAGAACAACTTATATTAACACTAGTTCTCCTCTTGCTGCTGTGAAATTAATATTTAAACAGATTTAAAGGGTCTCTTGAAATAGCCTTGGCAAAACAAGGTAAAATTCAGTCATGGTAGTTTCTCAGAAACTTACAACACAAAAATAGCAGCTGCTGGTGTCTCATGGTACTGATAATCTTGTGCCATGTTTATGAGTAAGGCAAGCTGGTTAACATGACTGTTGTACTTGTTTTCCCTGTTTCTCATCCATAATATTCAAATTAGACAAGGACGTGTATGAGAAAAAAAACACATGATATAAGCATTACAATGGCTTTACTAACCATAGGATTTCAAGTGTTTGTCTTACTGTATGCAGCCTTATTCATCACCTTTTTCATTCATACCACTTTCTCATGCATGTATTTGTCTTGAAGCTCAAGTTATTGTATTGTCATTAAATGGATCCCCTGCAATGCAAAGCTATGCTTTACTGACCAAGCTTAAAAGAAAACAGTTCATTACAACTTGGATTTTATTTTCTCAGCTCTGTCCATTGTTTCTAACAGTTGTCATAACATTGTATTGAACAAAATAATTGCTGAGACATTAGAATCGCTAAAATTAGATTACATTGAAACAGTGCAAGAAACACAAGCGGCCCAATGATTATATAGGTTGTAAACAAACTCTCAGGTTAGTCAATCGTTATTATTATTATTACCCAATCTTTGCCGTAGTCGTGTGCACAAGTAGTTCAGGTTCATCATCTGACTGCTAAAAATCTGTATTGTTCAATGCAGTTTATTACTGTCCAGACTTGTTTTCATCCAGGAGCTATGTGTGACTTATAAACATGAGACAAGGTGTTACCTCACCTTGAATTTAGAGCCAGCTCTTTTTAAAGACAATAACAACCTTTCACTCACACTTTTGTTCATTGGCTAATACAAACATCCACAATAAGGCCAGGGTGGCATGCCTGAGTGAAAGCTGTCTTGATTTTAGCAGTTATTCAGTGATTTGAGCAGTTATTCTGCTCAGGCTTTGTGTCTAGACTTTCTGCTGAGTCAACAATATTTTTAGACTGTCCGACTCTCAGTTCACCACCTTGGTCAGACAGCTTATGGTTTGATAAAAAAAACAGTCTGGCATGATTTGAAGCTTTACTTTGTTCTTTGGCAAGTAAAGCCCAGTTCAGTTCAGTTCAGATTTGCGATGAGATGAGCTGAAATTTGCAACTACTTGCAATGTGCTGGGTCTGCAACGTTCTGAAACCTGCCAGTTTATACAAATGCAACTAGTCGAGACAGTGTTTCCATAATAACGACTCTTTGTATTCCCATTCTAACTGCCGGCTTTCAGCGTTTTTTGTAGCTTGAGGATAGTGAGAGTGAGCTACTTGCTGCAGTTGAATTTCAAGTGTTGATGAAATGGCGAAAAACCTTTTTTTTAAAAGGGCAAAAACATAAAAAAAGGAGATGGTTGATATGATATATGATTGGCTGTTAAAATGGGTGATGTGCATTACGTTCTAAAACCAGCAGCTGGTGATTTGACAAGCTGAGTTACAGGTGACACCATCAGGCTTGAGTCAAAATGAGACGGGCCAGTCTGCTGGAACGCTTCCTGGAAAAGTTATAAAGCAGTTTTGTCTCTTCGCACAACAGTATTCTTTCTACAAACAGTGCTATGATGCTTTCAAGTCAATTACATCCATCCATCGTCTAGCAGCTTATCCAGCTCAGGGTCATGGTGGCAGCAGCATGAGCAGCAGCCCAGATTTCCTTTTTGGCTTCCCCCACTTCTTCTGGAGGTCCCTAAACACTTCTATGCCATCTAGGAAATCAACATATACTATCTGCTCATTTGTGTTTGGTCATTCTCTGAACCCATTGACTATCTGACTGATAGTCTGACAAACAACTTTTTATGGTCTTCAACATCAGTGGAAATTTGCGGAGTTGTCATTGCCTGACCTAAGCCATATACAGTATATATTGTTGAAAGCTCCAGAAAAAGCTAGTACGTCTACCTTGAGTTACCATAATTTTGCTAAGAAAAATGGATATGGTGGGTTTTTTTTTACCGTAAGGCGTGCCTCCACAGGAGCGTTGAAGAGGTCGTAATTGAGTCATAACTGAGTCAGTTCTGAACACACAGACATGATACACATATTTTTTAAATTCAGCATGACTTAAGATATATCCCGAGGATATAATTATCTCTGATGCCCATTGCAAATAAACATCCATTAATCTGCTTAGAAATCCTAGGAAAAAAGACGCTCCATATATAAGTGCAGAATTTGCATGAAGAAAGTGTTTTTCAGTTTTCGTCATTATCAAAGTAATCGAGTGATAAATGTGTAAGGATGTGTGATGGGTAGAACGCAACTGACTTTATGGCAACATTACAATTCCTCTTTATAGCCCTCAAAGCCCCCACATTATGGGAATTGTATTTCCAAACTTTAGAGCATGATTATCCCCCAAATCAAAGTGAGATGAAGAATAATAATATAATAATAGGACTTTGTGTCTTATGTACTAAGGCTCAGAGTGCATTTCCTGAGGATCGCAGAGTGTTATATTCAACACTGCTGCTCTCCTCTAGCCATTCATTTACAGACATTTAAAATGGTCTCAATTTTGTCTAAGTTGGGGCCCACAGTGACAGACTTTGAAAACCCTTGACTTAGACCCACACTTCCTAATAATGAGCCAATCACCCCTAGTCTTAGAGACTGAAAATGTCAGTTAGACACACTAATAGCTTGTTCATCTTCCTAGCTTAATCATTTTGTAGCCATCTTCAGAATGTATCTGATATCCAGTACCTACAATGACTGTACAGAAGACTTCATTCTGTTCTGGAACTCTTCCACATACTCTCCTGAACTCATCCACATACTAAGAATGAGATGTCAGCATTTAGCATCAGTGCTAGCAAGTTAAAGAATGCTATGTACCTTGTAGGAGTGCAGGATGAAGGTCATCAACAATTAATTGTTTTAATTGCCCTCCAAAGGAATAAGTTGTACCGAGTAGGTTAAATTTAAACACTTGAGTGAAGAGATTGTTGGACTAATGTGCCTAATTTTACTTAGGGAATAGAACAGGTATGGGGATAGCTGGAGGTGATTGTACTCTGACTTCTCCTAGATAACATTGCTCAGAGACTGCTTTTGTCCCATTTTTATACCAGACTGCTGCTTAGCTCTTTGCCCCCTTCTCTCACATTATAGTTTTGCACCTCAAGGATTTAGATATTCAGACATGCACGCACACACACACATCACACCCACACATTGAGCCTGGTGATGGAATGTGCTCCTTGGCTATTTGTTGTGTACACACACTTGAGCCTGGGTCATGAGATTGCTGCTTGGGACATGTTGTACTTGTTTCACTCTACACATCCGTTCAGCTAAAATCACCCACACTCCACAACCCACTGTGCATGTCAGGCCTTTCTCTGAAGGCAGGTACAGATAATGGATGTTGCACTATACTTGGTCAATAGCTGATCATTTAAGGTAAAGTAAACAAAGGGCAGACTTTCATTCAAAGACATGGCAGATAGCAGGGCTGGCACACAGGGCTGTTTTTATATTTAACATTTTGCCTGTTTGGCATTTTGGTGACCCTGAACTATACTGCCCATAAGTGGGAGGTCAGGCACAGCACATTCTGTTGTCTTTCTTACTAATTAGCTGCATCAGTTTGGAAACTTCTCTTAAAAAATGGCTGAGCGCCCGGTGTCAGACCATCTGTCATCAAGACCTTCAACAGTGTCACATCAGGTGCATGTAGTCAACAGACTTGTGTAACCACCACCCGTACTATAACATGCTACACCTAATATTTCCTCAACGATTCTGTTTTGGACTATCCAAATTCTCCAAATATGACCTTCATTCACTAAAAAGGGATGGAATAGCACATAGCTCAGGCTCAGTCGGATTCAATCATGTCAAATGGTATCATGGAATTAAAAACCACTGATGAAATGCCTGCATGCTTTGCAAATGTAACTTCCAGGTTGTATTTAGAGAAAGAGAGATGAGTTTGTTCTATCACTGAGAGAAAAACCTATATAAATGTAACTTCCAGGTTGTATTTAGAGAAAGAGAGATGAGTTTGTTCTATCACTGAGAGAAAAACTTATATAAAACAAGTTATCGTTAGGTTCCTCAACAGTGAAGCTATTTTAGTTGTTGTTTTTTAACAGTGTCTTTTATTTTGGTTGATGATAGATTATTAATGATGATGATTAAGCATTATTTCAAGTCTCTTCATCTATTAGTTTATCATTGTTCCTTATTATTCCTTATTACTCCTGTCTGAGTCAACCATTGAAAAATACTTGAATACTCAGCCTTAAAGCAGCTCTAAACAATATTTTTATATTGACAGTGGATCAAATGAAAAACAATTATCATGACTACTCTGCAGTTCCCCTCAGCTTTAAGAAGCTTTTCTGCGTCTTTCAGCTCATTGTTTTGGTTTGCACCCGCATCTTTCATATTTTGGTCCGCTCTGTCTCATCAACATTCATTCTCATGCAGCAGCAGGCAGGTCTTTTCAGTGAAAAAGCCTACTGTTTGCTACCTGCTCAGCAGGGGGTGAACACAATGGAGCATTAATTGCTAAAGTGCCAGGTATTTTTCTCAGGAACAAGTGGAGACCAAGCCAGAGGTGAATTGAGAGTGACTTACATTCATCAGGATGTCAAAAGCAAGAATGCTAATGTTGCTCTGTAGCTGCTGGATGGATAAATAAGCTACTGCATGCTAACAACTTTGCCATGTGATAATATCTACAGCTTGTTTCTGCTGTCACAAAGTGGCCAAAAATGTCAATGAATGCACATTTAAGATTTCTTTTTTTAAGTAGGCATTAGTCAACATTTATAATTCTTCACATTTAATATGAGATTTTCAGTGGTGCCAAGGTAACAAAAATATATTCCTTCTTTTAATAGAGTGCAAAAAATAGAATCTATATAGAATTTGTATGTTAAAATAATTCATAGGCTGCTACTTGTGAATCTTATTTGATGAGACATGGAGGATCTTTACTGTTGATTTTACCTTTTGACAAGTGTAACTGTCTGCGTGCGCTTTGGTAGATTCTTGGGTAAGGCTGCTGGTTAAATCTAGAATTGCAGCAGTCATTTATCTTCATCCTCTAATTGTGACCGAGTGAAACTAACGAACTACTAAACCCATATTTTTCTTTGTGTTGCTTGTGAATCACCAGAACTTTATTAAAGACCCCTTTTAGGAACTGCATAATATAATTTTAGAACCACTGGGTCAGACAGTAAACATTTATACAACGGTGTGTCATTCATGTAGCTATGCTATCATTCATGTTGTTATATACCAGTATTCTACAGAATATATTGTGGCATGTATAAGCCATGGCCAGGAGGATATACGTTCGTTTAATGTCATGGTCATTGTGGAGATGAGTAGTCTCACTGTACCACAGCTTTAGTCCTTCAGATTGTTACAGCACCGTGGATATGGATGGACTCTGACGTAGACAGCACGGCTGGAGGCGGTCGCTGACGTTTATTGTAGGCCGACTTTTAGCCGAGCCAAAAGGGGCGGACATAATACATTTTTGCCATTTACAGAGCAACTCCCTTGATTGGACACGCGCGTTGCTTATCCCTGCATGGAATGATACAGCAGTGGCTCTTTTGTCATTGTTGAGTGTATTTGTCCACTTGACCCGTGCTTTATCGGTCTCCATAGTGTTGTAATTCTGTAAGTAAGAGTCATTAAAAGGGAAAGCCACAGGTCCCTCTATTCGGCGTGATTTGTGAGGCCGTTACGTGAATGAATGAATGACAACAGGAAGAGAGCCTATCAGAAACGGAGTCAAACGTCTAATTCGCCTTCCTTCAATAGAGAACGGCTCCACAACCAAAGAGCAGGAGCGCCCAGAAAACCTTCCCCGTCGTGTAATAACTCGCACCGGGTCGTCGGTTTCAATCCTCCGCCAGCATGCCGAGCATGCGACAGACCTACACGGTGACCATTCCTGAGGATCCGCCGGCAGCTCCTTTCCCGTTCCTGAAGCAGGAAATGCGGAGAAAAGGCAGCATGTCTGGCTCGGTGCTGGTGTCAACTTTCGTAGGGCTTCTCATAAACCAAGCCAAGGTAAGAGCGACAGTGCCGCCACGTTCCGTTATCTCTGCTTCGAAGAGAACGTCACACCAAACCCCATTCAAAAATCATGTAATTTAATGTTTCACTTCGTATTATAACTTTCTAAATGGCAGAGCTGTAAGATTCATAGGGCATTAGTTAAGATGCTTCGTGAATTGTCTAGTATTCATTATGAAATGAAATGAGGCATATATATAATATATCAAATAGCAGTTGTTCAGATTTTGGTGTGTGTGTGTTGTATCCACTATACTCGCGGTGGTAATAATATGCAGTGTCAACGTACAGTAAAAATATAAAATAGCCTATAGTAAAGTGCTGCATTATGGGCCATATTATGCAGAATTTTTAAAAAATCTCATTACGTTATACTGTTTGAAAGATTATATTTCATGTTCTAGTTAAGACGTTAGTGTTTGTGTAAATGTGAGCAATACTACGGTGCACATATTTTGGTGTCTTGCAGGCAGAAATGTGGGTTTTGGTCGTTATAAAGAGTCCACAGATGTTTATTTCACTGACAATGTTATGTATCTTGTCAAAGATGATGTCGGTTTAACGTGGAAGTGAGTCATTTCTAGAGGTAAGCCGCTCTTTTAAGACGCTGTACTCCGCGGTGCCAGGATCAGTAGGCCTGGGCTGGCAGGTCACTGGTTATATAACCACAGTTTAATCCTGCTCATACATAGCTGCTCTTACTATACTGCTGCTCTAATGTATCCCACCGTAGGCCTATAATGGGGGGAAAAGAAAGAAATCACCCATTCTGACAGGGCTTTCTTTATGCGCTGGGATATAGGATATGTATGTGTTGCTTCGGGCTGCTTCCATATGGACACAGCCACATATACAGATAAATGTAGGTCTGAGTACACAGTGTACAGAAAAGCGTTTAAGCCAGTTCAGCCTTTAGACAAAGGAATTACGGCAGTATTTTTAATTGTAATATGCTTTTAAACTTTTCACAAATTTCAAGGTATTATAATAATTTTAATCAAAACTAATTTTGATGAACACAGGACATTAAAACTCCCTGAAAAACCAAAAGCCAAATAGTAAGTTGAGGCAGATTTCTCTGTAGATTTTACACTGAGTTATATCCTCCCACACTGGAATGATTTCTGTAAATACAAGTCCAATATAAAACCAATATAAGGTTTGTGTACTGATGGGGGTCCAGTGATTAGCATGTAGCTCTACTGACAATGAGAGACATTTACATAATGATATGTATTATTTGCATTAAAGTTATGTTACCGTCCAAACCTTGTGTAGATAAATGGAGGTTAAAATTACACATGCATTGTTGGGTAAAGTGATGTTTAAAACCCTACTTGTCAGCTGAATTTGTGCTAATAGGAGAAGACCAAGAGAAACAGATTTTAGTTTACGATCACCAGAGTCTTGCTGCTGCAATTGTGTGTGTGTGTGTGTGTGTATGTGTATGTTCCCAAGCTACAGCGTGGAGTGGAGCTGCTGCGTGTCAGCTTCTGTTATGCAATGAGAAATCACATTAGAATACACTTTAGTGCTGGCCAGGCCTGGCAGCTTGGCACGCTTTGTGTTTTGTTGTCACTGTCCACCTGCTCCTCCTGTCCTGTCCTTCTCCTTCTGCCCTTGCTCATCATCTGTCCTCCACTCCTCCCTCCTTACAGACCACCGCAGGTATGACAAGGAAGGTGCTCTGTACTTCTCTCTCTGAGTGCATAATGTAAATTTGAGTGTGAGAGAAATGTGGGTGCAGAAGAGTTGGCATGAGCTTGCATTAGAGTGTGTGTTATTATCTGTGGTCATGCACATGTTTCTGCACAGCAGGCTCACAGCACATCAGTTAGGTTACAGGTTGCTCTCTGCAGCAGCTGCCTAACTACTCCTCTACAATTACTCAGTAGTATTAATTTTAATGCTTAAATTATGAATTAATTAATTAGACGATTGACAGAAGACCAATTGCCAACCATTTTAGTCATTAAATAATTGATGTCATCTATCAATAAAAATGGCTCTGGACCATAGGTTGAAGTGTTGGGACTGGAATCAGTATCACAATATTGATTGGAATAGTATATTTCAACATATTTTACCATATGTAGGATGTAGCCTATGCAAAGTTACTTTAAAAAATTTATGAAATTGACACTCATTGCAATTGACTGTGTTACACTGTCATGCAGTACAATAAACAAAATAATCTTCACACATAAAGCACATGAACATTTACAATTAGCTTGGAATATTTCATTTGGGCGACTGTGGCTCAGAAGGTAGAGCGGGTCGTCCGTTAATCCCAGGGTTGGTGGTTTGATCCCAGCTCCTTCTGTCCACATGTCAAAGTGTACTTGGGCAAGACATTTTTCACTATTTTTCATGTTTCATAAACTAAATTGTTATCACGATAAAACAAACAATAATCAATAAACTGATTTATAATAAGAATAATCACTAATTTAAATGTATACCTTATGACTCTGAGTGCTAATTCATGTTTAGACTTGATTTAAAATATGCTCCTTCACTTATCATTCTCATTTGAAATGTGTCATTTTTACCAAGCGATTCACATGTCTGTCTTCTCAGAGATGTAATGCTATGCATATTGATGTTTTTTATATCAAATACAAATATTACCAGCAAGAGCCACATCGTACCACACTGGCGCAAGCTTCAGTGGGTGTAACTTGGCAGTAGATCTTTCATTGGACGATATTTATACAGTATACACGTCTGAGGTGTAGGCACTTTGTTACACATTAGTATTTGGTTATTTTCTGTCTACTTGTCAAGGCCTATGGTGTGATCTTCCAGTGTAGTATGTTGTAGGCTTCAGCACAATGCAAACACTAGCCTGTAAGATAAAAAAAAAACCAAGGACAGAAATGCACACCGGTGGAGATGAGTGAAGATGAACAGAGCTGTTACATAAGAAGCCATTACATTGCTTTATGGTCACATGCTCTCAAGCATTTATCTGTAGATAACATTGATATAACATGGACACAATGTTGTGTACAATTTTATTGTGATACCCACGGTGTGTGAAGAGTATGCTCTCACAGTCTTTGATCTAATGAAATGCAACTAAGCAACTACCTGTTCATAGGATCATAGTCTACATTTATTTGTATTTCTCAGAGAGGCAGCCACTCTTCTCAGTAAGAGGATCTCACTGTTTACTTGTTTGCATGTAAGTGTGTCAGAGAGACGAACTGAGGCTAAACGTCAGCAGACACTAGCTCAGCGAGCGCTGATGAATGATTTCATCCCTCTGTGTTCTTTTTAGACTGGAGAAATAAATATATTGTCCATTTTTCCCTATAATGTGCCAATGCTGAGTGTGTCACACACACGAAGCCCAGTTGTGTGTGAGTAAAAGTGTCACTTCGGCTCACATAGGAGAAACTAGACAGTAGCACAAGAGGTAACTCATAGGGAGTGAGCGAGAGATTGTTTATGATGGTCTGCCAAATAGAGAGACAGGTCAGAACAGACTGTTCTGCTGCTCTCTCTCACGCTGGTATGCCAGCCAATCAGCAGTTGTCATTCGGCACTGCCAGGTGGACCCAGACATCCTGCCTCTGTTTAGTTTACAGCCCCAAAGACACAAGCAGAGTAGAGAGGGAGGAAAGTGGCACTTGTTATTGCTTTGGTTTGGAGGCATTTTATTCGAGTATTGCTAATAGTTACTTATTAGTCATCCACATAGACTTTGAATTATCTTTTTGAGTTCCCCTTGGTATGTATGTATATTGTGTTTTACTATTTTTCTGGAGCGTTTTAGTGTCCCGTGATGGCCTCAAAGCTATTGTTAAGGACTCCTAAAATCAGTGTAATTTTAAGAATTAGAAGAAATTATGTCATTCAGGGTTGGACGATATGGCAGTGCCTTCTATGTAACAATATAAATATGTCAGTTGACACAGTTATGTGCCCTAATGTTTATAGCATCTTAGCTATCCCTTTAATACGTCTGGGTCCATCAGGCCATTGTCAGCACTGTTGTAAATCAATGGGCAGGACTGTGCTATGGCAATATTAAATTTAGTTTAGGATGTTTGTGTCAGTGTGATGAAATATCTTGCTTTGTCATGTATTTGCTGGATAATCACAAACAGTTCATTACTACATTGTTATTTTATCCATAAACTATTTCTAAATTGATTTTCAAGGAATGTGCTATATCACACTATATATACTGTAGATATTTTGGTAGAATATTATATTCACCATGATATTATCCATATTTCACATTTCTAATGCCATTTAAAGATATTAGTGACAGTAAAAATAGTCACGGTAAAGATATCATCAGCTATTAATGAGCAGCAAATACACTGATATAAAAATATAAATAAACATGCCGGTTTTATTGATCAAATGGTGTATTTTCTTTGTTCCTATATGCTATGAAGAGTAGTTCAACTTAATAGCAAATAGTACAGAGATCATCAGAATGCTCCTGTGCTCCCCTCTGGGATTCCTTTAGACTATATCACTTTTGCTCTGAGCTTGTTAGTCTCCCACACCATCTTCACTCTCCACAAGGTTTAGATTACTAAGGAGCTGCCTCAGCAACAAGTGTGTGCAGAAGGTAGTTTTTTAAAGAGGTTAAAAAGGTTAGGTCTAATGTTAACTTCACTTTAGTTCAAATCATAGAGTGTATATCATGGATGCGAGCGCTGCCATCTTGCGCTGGTGACATCATTTGGAGCCAGAGTCAGTTGTGATCCACAGTGAAGCTGTGGTATCGAACGATACACACATACACCCACTCGAACGAATTTGCAAGCACACCACAAGTTGTCAATTATGCCATCTCCCCCTTTTATAGCATCAAATAACTCATTAAAACCAAACTTATCAGAAAAATAAACTCTCGAACAAGCATCAGCTTGATACGTACTACCTAAAATGACAAAAACCATCTTTGATTTTTCAGTTTTGCCCATGTCCTCATCCGCTAACATGGAGGGGTTTATGGCCTATACTGCAGCCAGCCACCATGGGGTGATCCAGATGTATGGAAGCTGACATGTTGCCTTCTTTATATACAGTCAGTCTATGGTTCAGGAAGAAATGTTTTGTCCACAGACCATAGAATGTTTTGAGTGGTGCATTGTTTACTTGCTCGCAGACTTGTTCGTGCTTTCCTTTGTTAGCGCATTGCTACGTTCTTTTGTTATTGCACCACAATACCTTTAATGCTGCATTCACATCATGCAGAAAAGACAATAAATAAGAGCTTCTCAATCAGAAATTATGTTAGCCTCAGTTTTCACATGGTCACGTGTTGGCAGATAAGCATTTCTCCACTTTCCTAAACACACTTTTAAGACAATAAATGTGGAAAAATTGTTTTAATCTCAAAAAAAACAATCAAGAGCAAATGAGTCTCATGAACTATCAATGAATCAATCAAGGTGTCAAGTAGAAAAACGGCTTTTGTCACAGTGTTGTGACAGCTTCAACAAATGGATAGGGGTAAATGCATGAACACACTGAATTCATTATTCCAACATGGTGATTTCCTTATGACAAGAATGTAGCCTTAAAATCCCTGTTGAGCCTGTCCTGTTTGTTGTCACTTTTTGATCATCAGCCATTTGTTACACTTGGATTCCTTAGATTATGTTTGATGTAAACCCAGAATACGTGCTAGGCAGTTTAATCTCCCTGCTGGGGGCAGGATGTTTGACCAAGGAGCAAAAATGCAGAATTCTAATCTTCCTATTTCTCTTTTTAAATATAGTCTGTTGTTTTCCTGTTAAAGCAAAATCGTAATCAGGGATTATTCATTTCTTCCAGCCTCCCCACCTATCTTTGACCCATTTCCTCTGCACCAACACCACCCTCCATCCCTCAGGCCAGCAGTCCCATATCTTTGAATTAATTGAGCATAGTGAATGGATACATTTGACTTCCACCAAGCTGGGTACATGCCAAAGGGACATTTGCACTGTCTCTTATTCCCGGCTTTAGGAAGCAGTTCAACCTGGCCTGTGGAATGCTTTTTAATATGGCCTAGTGATGTGTCGATCATGAGCTAATAGTTCATTGAACTACTCTTCTCTAGTAGAAACGAGTCATCTCAGAAAGTAAGTCATTCATTCTCGCGCATGCGCATTGAAACAATAATGTGTGTAATAGTCGTGTTTCTCACGTGACAGCTACACAGGCTCAGGATTGGACAGAAATGAGTAGTTCACCCCTGGACTCTAGGACCCAGAGTGTGGTTCTTGGAGTCAATTGTTCAGACCCAGAGTCTGGGTCTTTTGTTCATTTTACACGTGACAGCTACACAGTCTCAGTATTGAACAGAAAGAAGTAGTAATTCACACACACACACACACACACACACGCACACACACTGACAAAAATGAATGAATGACTCAAAAAAAGAGTAGTTACTTTTACTGAACACGACCCGAAGAACTAAGTCACTAAAATGAACCGGTTATTCCACCACTAATGTGGCCCCCCTGTTCACCATGCTTTTAGCCTCAAAGGAGTAGGGTTTCAAAAGTAGCTCGCTAGTTGCCTGAGCTGCTTCTGACATTTATGAATAGAGCATTTATACAAAGTTATCCCCTGGGCTACCTCTTTTGTGTACAATATGTATCAGTCCGCTCACATGGAATGACTGGGAATATGAACAGTGGATGTGACTCTTTCCTACCAGGCAAAGATTCTTTGTTGAATCCTCTCTGCAAGTGAGAACTGATTTATGAATGTGTTATGTAAGTTAGTGTTATAAGTAAGTATTAGGCCATCATCTTATTATATTGCTAAATGCCCCCAATGGGATGCATGGAATTTGAATAACCATTGGCTGATTAGTTATCCATGATGAATCAATATGTAGCTCCTTTCCTGCTCTGCATTTTCTGTGATGAGTTAAATTCATTCATAATGTTTTTGTTCACATTGTTTTCTAATAGTTAATCAAAAATCTTAGACATGTAAGGATTGGGGGTTTTGTTATTTTAAATATTATTTAACAGTTTCATTCAACATTGAGAAAAGATAGATACATATATTTACATATATCTTTTAAATAATGATTTTAGTATTTGTTACTTTCGATAGTGGGGAAGTAGATGAGGTAGAAAGGCAAGAAAATGGTGGGAATGCATCCTGGGAGCATGTGATACTGCAGTCACTGGATCTAAGCATTAACTGTAAGAAAACCCTTCAGAGTTTTAGTGGTGGTGGTGATGTGTGAATGGTCATATTTCCTTGAAGTAACATTAAGATGGTACTTAGTGCTGAGGTCACAGGCTGCTTCTTTTGGCTGTCAGAAGTTCAAAATATTTGTTTTGTTAGTATAACTGGATATATGCATGAAAGAGCCTTCAGAGTATGTAGTGTTGACTTGGAAGCTCCTGAATTCTTGGTTTCATCTCATCTCTATAACATTAAATACTTATGTATATATATACAGTATATATGTACATATATTCATTCATTCTCAATACGCTTATCCGAAAGGGTTGCGGGGGGGCTGGAGCCAATCCCAGCTGACATTGGGCGAGAGACGGGGGAACGCCCTGGACTGATTGACTGAATCACAGGGCGGCAGACAAACACACAGTCACATTCACACCACATTCACACACCGATGGGGACACAGGCCTCCACCAAGGTCAATTTAGGGTTCAATGTATTACCCCAACCCAGAGCCCCCCTTTTGTAGATACTATTATTTTCAGCCCCGGAGATACAATTATTCTGACGAATATGTTGACTCGTCGTCTGATTTGCGTTTCCTCGGTAGTCCTGTCACAAACTTTTCCATGCTGGCGGTGAAAAGTTGTGCGTGCATTGTTTACATTTTTAAGCGGCCCTCCTCTGTGGTGTTTCTAAGGTGGTCGGTAGTAAAATTAGCGCCATTTGCTGGACATAACTTGACAGTGGAAAGTGTTCACAGTAG
>JAVQJF010024555.1:0-24968 GCA_036023855.1 Gadopsis marmoratus | reverse complement strand
GAGAAATCGGCGCGCTTGCGTGCTTGTGGGGGAAGGATGTAGGAGAGGACAAACAAATGTATGCCCCCCCCCCCCCCCATTTATAAAGTCAGGTGCGCTCTCTGCAAAGCCTTTTAGCTTCTCGCGACGACCAGTTTTCGGTTTGCTCTGGAGTTAAGATGGAGTACTGCAAAGTCGTACTTAATTAAATGTCAGAAGTCTGAGTCTGCCACTCCAGAATTTGAAATTTAAGCGCTCTCTACATGTCAATAACACAAACTGTCTTTTCTCCTAAAAGGTTTGCACAGTCATTGGTCTCTGGATCCCTATAATGATGTGCACTTTTTCTTTTTATACTAGCATGACAAAACGGGGCAAAAACGCTCTTGCTTGCATAATTTAAAAGCAATGCAGCGCAACAGGTTAAAGCAGTAATTACAGTAGGCCCTCTAATCATGGATGACTGACCAGAATAGTTACCATCCATCAATTTTAATTAATTCACTGTGCCTTTTAACTTCATGTTCTGCAACACAACATCGCAAAACTAAATGTTTAATGCATATATGCAACAACTACCCTCATCCTGCTGTGACAAGAACATATTTCCACACATTTCATTCAACATTTGGGAGGACCCATCATGCTATTGAGTAATAAACTACATTGACATGGCACCATTCAGGTTTCAGTAGCAGCGTTGTTAGTCAGAGCAGAAAATTCAGACCCACTGCGGAGCTCTAATGTAGACAGTGCCATCACTGCAGAAAAAGAAATAAAACTGGAAAACAAGTACACAAGTCAAAGCAAACACTATGGGCTCACATACTGATTTCTTAGACGTTCATCAAGACTCCAGATTGCAGATTCTGACACTAATGTGAGACAGCTGTGGTTGCGTAAACAAAGTTTATTTCTTTCTTTTACCACATTTGTTTCACACCACACACATTGTTAGACAGAAAGGGATCCACCAAACTGACAATAATCAAAATAAAAGTATCAAATTGCAACTCAAAGTATTATTAGTATATATATATATATTATCTTTCTATCTCTGCAAGATACAGGAGCCTTAACTATGATCTCGCATTCTGTTTTATATTTCCTGCCAAGAGTCAGAGTATGAAGACACTCAAAAGTCTGGTCTCGCAGTCGTCAAATCTGTCACTGAACCTCTCATCTAACCCCTGAAGTCTGAGTAAACAGCAAACTGTTCACTGACGTCAGCAGAAACTTCTCCTGCATCACCTGAACATACAAACTGTCTCTGTGCCACAATACAGTTTCATATTGTGACATTTTGTTGGTGTATATATTTGGGGGGAGGATGGTGCAACTCTGCTAGAGACTGGATTAAAAAATGCAATTTGCAGCAAAAAGGGAAGTGACACTTTATTCAACGTGAACTTTTTGCCACCCGTTAGTTGAATATCAGCATAAAACCCTTCTAATAATAGCAAATTAGGTTCTCTATTTGAGTAAAGACTGAACTTCTGTATGACGCTGTCCCTCAGGTGATTGCTGGGGGGCTACTGGAGGGACAGGTGCACAAATCTATTCCTGGATCACTGACTGACAGGATGCGACTGGATTTGCCACCTGGAAAAACGCCTGGAGACAACGCTGAAACACGTGGGCACAGAACCAGAACTACAGACAGTCAGACTTGCAAAGACTTGAAAATGTATGTTTATTTGTTGAATTATTTTTAGCTTTAATTGCTTGAATTTAAATGTTCCTTATGGGAAAATGTGAACCATGAATTTCCATTTAATACTGCTAAGCTTCAGCACCACATGGAGGTTAGAAAGCGGGGCAGCGAGGACTGTCTGTGGCCCTGTCGACCCAGAAACTTATGCCTTAAAAATTCTCACGCGCGCACAAACACTCCTCAACTCACATCCCTGACAGATCTGTGCCCCCTCTTCATTTAAAATGCACCTCATGCTATTTATCACTGTGTACACTCTTATCGATATCATTGATATTGCTGCGCAGGGTTTGCTGGTCTTTACAACTTATTACCCCTCCGCACCTTCAGACTCGCTTTATTGACATCTTTCAAACTCAGTGGGAGTGTCTGAGCTTTGAATTATCTGAAGCGCTACCTCATTATGCTCACTTCAGCTCAGTGCTATGACTCATTTTATGGATGGTTACTGCCTTACTTCATTCTCTCCACACTAGCTCAAAAAAGAAAAAGCCAATTTTCATCCAATCAGGGTCTTGTTTTTGCAGTTACAGCCAACATTCCTGTTAGCTATGAAACCAACTTCTCTGCAGGGATCTGGAGATGCAGAGACACCAGTTGCGACATGCAGCGCAACAATACAGTCCATAGCAGGACAACAAACACACAACCAGAAAGGTCCTGTGCAATCTGGCAATCTGGTTCTTGTGACAATAAATTCATAAAATTATAGATATCACAGGGTAAAAATATCCACCCATTTGTAGATATCTTTACTTTTATAGTTTGTTGAAAGCCTCTGGAGTACAAGTCCACGTGCTTTGGAATAACAAAAAGCCTGAGCTACAAACTGTGGGTATTGGGATTTAAACAATAACTATTGCGTTTAATTATGGCAAATGTAGGATGCAGTGATTTTGGACCTTAGTGGAGCTAGTGGAGAGACACTTCAACAATCCTCATCTGGACGCCCCATGAACTCCATTTTAAAGTTGTGTGTTATATATCTCAGCTAAAAAAAAGCCGCAGGAGAAAAATCATAAACGATATGAATGATAGACAAAACTCTGACAATAAGACCCAGATTGTAAAAAGAAATATATAGTGTCGCCACCTTTGCCTGTCACCAACATTTTGCCGCTATTTATGTGAAATACGGCACCGTACTGCATCCCTGCCCCTCTGCTGTGTGTTTTGTGATGTGACTGTACTAAATTATCAACTCTAATATAGCCATAAAGAGGTTGTAGTAGCAGCATACAGCTTCACACAGTCTGTAAACAGTGCTGCTACAGTGCCTGCTCTAAAATAAAGCTGGGCGCACACTCTGCATGCTGTCTAGGCAGGCAGGCAGGCAGTCACTCAGCCCTTCAGCACTGGGCGCTGAGTGACTCAGCAAAAGTCAAACCAACCTCCTCCTCTCTTTCTCTGTGCCCCCTCTCTGCATCCCAGACACTGGGCTAGCATGCAGACAGCTTTAACACAGGAATGGCACTGCTGCGGCCATTGAATCAAACTCTGTGGGTGCTAGCTCACAAAAGCCCGGTTGTAGCTAGCACCCTGCGCAAAATAGTACTGTGACTAAATCAGAAAAATCTATTGTACTACGAATTTCATGGGGGGGAGGCTTTTAAATTGCACGCTGTGTGATAAGAGGAAGAACGGTGAAGCGGTGTTGTGCTCGTCTTATACATGCAGCGATATGAGACTCATAGACTTTTTGCATGCATAATTTATATAATTACAAAGGTATGAACATGAAGCACGGTGGCACATAAAGTTGAGATTTTAAACATGCACATCATGAATGTACGCGTACACATAATGCATGCAAATAAGATACTTCAAAGGTGAACTGCACATTGTATGAAACGCACTGATGTTAGTGAAGAAGACGTAATCAAAGACATACTGTGGCTGAAAGGGTGGTTGGGCGGCTGTTGTAGGTGTACCTACAGTAAATGGTGAAAATAAGTCTCTTTTTCTCGTTCTTTTCTCATTGACAGTAAACATGTTTAAGAGGATTCTCGGCTCTACGCGACAGGAAGTGCGTCACCGCTTTATTCGTATCTACTTGAGAGGCGAGACGTAATCTCGCAAAATGAGTGAGAGCACAAAGAAAGAAAACCTCATAAAAATTTGTGAAACGTTCTTTATAGCGTAATAGGGAAAAATCCTTGAGAAAAATATGAACTTTTTTGACTTCATTCTCAATTTCTGAGAAACGTGAATGTATTAATTTTTTTTACAGTCTAAAGATGGTTACATAGCATTTTGGAAGAACATTTCTTGACATCTTTGTATAGATTTGTGTTCATCCAATTCAGGTTTCCGAGCTGATTGTTCGCAAAAACAGCAATTGCCAGAGTGACCCAACGTAACCCACAAGCATCAAGATACACCCACAGCAGATGCTCCCTCTGCAAGCAGGAATGACCTGGAGACTGACACTGTTACATAACAACTGTTGCCATTAAAAAAAAATCATTAAATAAAAATAAATATAACAAAAACCCTTTTGATCAAAGGAGTTCAAGTTCATGAAGGGAAAAAAAACAATATTAAAGAAGAGTAACTCACAGGTAGGCGGCCTTCCCCTCCTCTATTTCTTTGCCCTTGCCGCTGGTGGCTGTTTTCTTGCTGCACAGCGTGCGCGTGATGCACATCAGCAGGCCGCAGTGACGCAGGAAGAAGCAGCTGACGTCCACCAGCACGAGGAGCAGCAGCAGCGCTCCCAGGCCGAGGCCCACCACCGCCCCCAGCCCCAGGCCGCTGAACAGGGATTCTGCTAAGGCAGTGAAACACACGCGCAGACACACAACACACACATGACAAGGGGAAAACACTGTTAGCAATTTTGGTACGTTCACTTATTCTCTAGGATAACAGAGCTCAGAGTCAGGTGCTCCCTCAAGGATGTGTCCTCAGGTCAGACGCCTGCTGAGTTGAGGCCTGACCTCTGGGGCGAAGGTCAGCCTCCTCGCTACACCCCCCTCCCTAAATCCACAGTACTGTAAGTGTGAGACCAGGAAACTATAAAGCTATAGTAAACAAGAGCACACTCACCCCAAAAAACTTACTTTCAAAACCACTTGAAGGTCAGTGAATTCCAGAGTGAGAGGGATAGTTTCCAATACGTAGATAAGTCCTAATCCACAACGCCTCAAATCTACACAATCCTCGGTGAAGAATCTCGATTATTAACGTGATTCCACCGAATCTCCTCCAAAACAAATCAAATCCAGCCTTACAAACTTTACATTAAATCGAAAAAAACTTTAAAACAAATTAGAAAAAGGAGGAAACAGGTGGAAAAGGCTTTATTTGGAGGTTTGAAGCTTTGCAGCTTCCTATGTTTTTAAGAACTTAAGAAATACAGTAATCCTTTGACAAAACTGATCCATGAGCCCGAAACTACAGAACAAAGCACGTTTTCTTTCCTCCTGTATTTGCCCGCAGGCCCTGCATCTACCTTCTCTATCAAGTGCCAAGTGTCGACATCTCTGCTTCCACAGGTGCAGAGGTGTGTAATAGTGTACACTTCTCAGCTATATTGTATCACAATGCAGCTCAAGGTAGCAAGCGTCAGCATTACCATACTGATGCTTCAGCGCCTGGGTCTGCTGGGCGCCTCTTATTTCGAGCCTAGCAGCACTAAAAAGATTTACGTGGGAAGCAAAGTAAGTATTTTCAGCAAAAAGTTGAAATTCTTCCCCTCAGAGCGGTCAGCACTCGTCGCCGTAAAACACATCGAGCTCTCAGCTCAGTCAGGTACAAGCAGCGGGGCCTTCTTTCAATTGAAAGTAATGGGAAAATGAAGGCGAGGCAGCAAAAAAAAAGAGGCTCCCAGTGGGCACAGCTGAATAGAGTTGTGTCCCTAAGTGATCCTGGGGTTGAGCAAACTGAACATCCACTGTAGGATCAGTGTAGACAGCTGGAGGTCAGACCTTGCCAGGAGACATCAGCGATGGAAGAGTGAGAGTGAATGAACTTTGCTGCTTAAGAATGCTCTTATATGGGTGTTCAGCAGCCTGTGAGTTTAAAAGGGGAGGACCCGACATTAATATGAAGGTGAAAGCACCCAGAGACGGCTCGAGTGGTGAAGTCTGGTTTAAAAAAAAAAAAACCCTTGTGAGCGAGGACTGAATGCTGCCAGAGCTTTCTGTCTCCTGTGTGGCAAAACATCAAGTGAACGTGAGCTGAATGCTGTAGATGTAACCAGTCCTCAGTCAGCTTTTCCCCATTCCCACCTACATACCGTGCATTTGAGAAAAAAGGTGGAGGAAGGTTTGGTGGACTTTGCATGCATTTACAGGGTGTGGCTGGAAAAAGCCATCTCATCGCGGATGGTGTCGTATGGAATCCTCACTGCACTTTGGCAAACTACACATTGTTTGAAAGCGCAAAGCCTCAGGATTCTATCAAGTTTCAGGTCTAAATGTCACTTTAGACCAAGCAGTTTCTCATTTTGTAAGAAGAATGCATACAAAACAGAACTAAAATACAATATTAAAAAAATTTAAATATTTGCCATGTTTGTGCCTCTCGGTAAATTAGGTTTGGTATTTGATAGTGAACTCCAAAGAGTAACAGCACCTTTTAGAAGAGACCAGCATCATGGATTTGATCAAAAAGGTTCAGGAGAAGCAACTATTTTATTTTGGGTATGACACTTTAAGACTTGTACTCAAAGATCAGGCTGCTTGTTAAGGAATTAAAGGGACACTTCAGGGATTTTAGTAATGCCCTTCTATAAAGTTAGATGAGTTGCCAGAGAGCGATTAAGACAAAAAAGGTCAAAATCTGTCATTTTGGCTGTCTAATCCCAGACATTAGACTTGAAATGAAATAATGACTATGGGCAATGACACGGCGAGGCTGCTAATCCTGCACTGCTTCCCTAGCATGGCTGCAAACACCCTCAAATGAAAGCAGCCTGTCAACGCTGTAACCTCACAGTCGCTGTTTCCTGTCAGATCCGGTGTGCTGCAGCACTGAGCCAAAACAACAAAAACTGTGTGTGAATTTCCAAACACTCGCGCCCCACATTGGAAATTGTCACCGCGTGTCGCAGCCCAAATGGCTCGCATGCCGGGTGACTTTGTTCTTGACTTAGGAGCTCAGGCTGCAGACGGTGGAGGCTGGCAGCGAGGCAACGCACAGGGGGAGAACCTCGCGGCAAAAGGAACTCCAATTAAAACACGTTGCGTTGTCGTGAACCCATGGATGTGGAATTTGAATCTCGTGGACTGGATCAATATTTTCTCGCCGCCACAGGCTACTACTTGGTATCTCACCTTCTGAATGTTTATCCGAGTTAATTTGGATGCTGAAGCCACAGATTCAGAGGCGGTAAACAACACCTCCCCAGCTCCCCTGAAGCATTCACATATTCCAGAAGACAAAGGGAATACTAATCCGTTGGCTGAGCCATACTTCACTCTTCATTACAAGACTGCAGTGGCCTTAAGCTTTCATATCTGCGTTTACATTGTTACATCACATAAAGCTCTGTTCTGCTCTGTATATTTATGAAACTGCAAATAATGGAGCACTTATAATAATTCTCCTATAGTGAAACAACTAGTCAAACATACAGTGAGTGATCCTGTGATACGGATGTTTTCAATAACAATAAACACAAATTATAAACTTCCAAGTGCACACATTTACTCCTAAATTGAAAACTGGTAGAAATCCTTTTTATTCAAAGGAAAAAGATTTTATTAAGACGTCATTTTTTTTACGGGATGCCAGCAAAAACTCTTCAGCCTAAAAGACTGAAATCCATAAACATCAGACTTTGATCCGATAAGGAGTATTACTCTAATGTGCTTAGCAGCAGACTGACAGTTTGAGGTTGGACTGATACATTAGGCGTCCTTTTTTTTATTTTTTTTATTTGTGGCCATTTTGCCAGCCATTTTATTACATTTATTCCCAGGTTTGGGAATCATTTTGAGTCTGAGAAACACAATCATATACAAAGGGTGCATTACTGGCTGAAGGAGCACCTCAAAATATTCTGTCAACATCAACATAACAACTATTATTTTCAGTGCAGTAGACAATGCAATAGAGACATGGCACAACATGTCCAGAAGAGATGGCAATTTTACGGTGGCCCAGAAGTCTAAAACAACATTAGACAATGGAACTTTTTATAAAACACAAAGACGGTAACTTGACATTCCGCAAAATACATTAAAAAAAAACAGATAACATACCATTTTGCTGTGTGTCCTGAAATGTTGTTGCATTTTGTTGCACCTGTTTTCTTTTTTTTTTTAAGTGTTTCATCTATTGCTGTTGTGTTTTGCACTTCAGGGTAAATGCTAAAATACTCTAGGATAAAAACATGTCATGACATAGTGTTGAGAAAGGCTCTGTTCCATTACTGTACGGAAAAACAGGTACTCTTTAAATAAAAATGTGCTTCTGTTTCTGAAGCAGAAGAATCCAAGGTATGTGACATTGGACAACTATACATGTAGAGATTGTAAAAGGAAAGGAATTCAGTATTGCAACCCGAGATATTTCTCTCAACTTGTTTCTGGCTCACAGAATAATGTTGTTGCCTTCATTCATAAAACAGCTCAGATCTCTGCTTATGGAATTAAGCAATGATAAGCAGCTTAACTTTAAATTTAATAAACCGATGAAACACAGCCAAACAAGTGCGTGTGGCCAGGGGTCGAACTGCTTTCAAGTTAGCGGCCAAGGTGCCTTCCAACAACTAACACTGTTGAGATAAAACATTATGACGAGAGGGAAACAAGAGAAACTCGTAAGAGAACAATGTGCTGTATACAATGTGAATATATTGACGTAAAAGGTCAAATACAACAAACAGCTTTCATGTGGTGCACGTTTTTGGCGATTTACAGTATTTACGACAAATATTCATGTGGTATCCTATAGCTTCTGTTGCTGCAGTTGATTTATAAAATGAGAGTAAAGGGAAGCAATGGGCTCATTTCTGTGGGAGGGCAACGCTGCTCTCATTGTGTGCTGAGCGATCGCCTGCACACAAACCGATGCAAGGGGGTAACAGTGGCCGAGAAAACCATTCTCCTGTAATAACCCACAGGTCAGAGTGATGCACTGCCTGCATGGGCTTAAGGGCTAAAGCGGCACATTGCATGTAAATACTATTGTCCTGGTCTACTATTGTCCTTGTCATGCTAATACATCCAGAAAAAGTAGTGAGTGTGTCTTCGCTGTTCCAGTTGAAGTGCATGGTGGGGTCTGTGCCGTCTGTGATGGTGTTCCGAGTCTGCTGCCTTCCTATATCTACTGTATAAAACTGTCCATACCGCAGCATCAGACCCCATTTCATGCTCTCCCACTGGAGGTCAAGCTAGTAGAAGCATCCACTGGCAGTCCGGACACGATTGTGTTTGGCACAGTAGTCGCTTCTGTGTTTTGGACTGTGGCCAATAATAAAATTGACTTTGCGTTGGATATTACGGTCTGCTCAGGGGCAGGGACATGCTATGGACGGATGTGTGCTTAAGTTTGAGAAACTGTTGCCAAGGAGGTTTGTCTGTGTCAAAAAGCAAACATCAGTTAATGCGCTGTTGGCAAACTGTATTGCCGCACTTTATCGATATCAGCCTTGAGTCGTTTCATTGCTTCAGTGTCCTGAACGTTCACTGCACCTCAACTCCATGGAGTATATCTGGGATCAGGTGCAAAATGCTTCACAAAGCAAGACTGCACAGATGGCCAGTTTGCAGAAACAATGTTCAATGCAATTATTTCTGCATGGTAGCGCAACCTTGGTTACCGTTTTCCTGTGTACTGTAGTATTATTAGGCTAATAGTTTAATTGCCATTTAGCAACACTATCACTACTGCCTTTGTATGTGTGTAACATTTAAGCTGCTTTTTCAAACCCCCCCTTTGCCTAGGGGCATTGTTTGATGCTACCTGCTGTTGTTTTAAAGGGAACAGTTGTGAGCATTGCTGTAACAGCAGAGCCGAGAGTCTGATGTAGACCCCGAGAGAAAGGAGGTGGTTGTGTTAACTGTCTTGCTGTGTTGGCACTGATAAAAGAGTTATTCAAAGACAAACTGTAGCGACTTATTATGACCCAGAATAACCGCAGAATGCTACCCATTGAGGATGCAGGCTTACAGTACAATATTGCTTGTAATTCGTCCGGTAACTTGTGGAGTCCATGCCCAGACAAATTCATGATTCATGTGTTTCAAATAAGCCTGCGACTCAGGGTGTGGAAGTGCTTACCTATTTCTTCACATCCTAACTACCTTGGACACCAAAAAGAAGGATTCAGGAGGTATTTAATCTCGCTTATCGCCAAAGTGTTTCCCGAACGCCTCTTGGAAATAACTTATTCTGTCTGTGCAACGTGAGTTTTCACAAACTATCTAGCTCTTGAAACGCAGTGGTCATTAATTCTTATTTCCCTGCTCTGTTAACCCTTTTACTGACTTCTTCTGATTACTTGTTGATATATGGTCCCATTAGCCATTTCATTCAATTGCTGGAGATCCAACTGCTTGTGTGGCACCTGAAGCCATTCATACACATCTCACATTGACAATGCGAGCTCATTAGACCTGAGCGCTGATTGACTGTCCCTCGATCGGATCTGAGGGGAAGTGACTCGATTAATGATGACCTGGTGGGCATTTATTGATTGGGAAGGTAGCGGGCGCTAATCTGTAGGGGGATAAACATAATCATTTGTGGACGTGAGTGAGGATTCTTCCCAAGTGCTGAAGGGAAAGTTTGCACGCGGAGGTCTCAGAGAAGTAAACACGATCATTAAATCCTAGTTTGTCCGTTTTCCAAGGAGGAAGCGGACGAGCCCCGATGCGACTTGAGTGCACTCGAGAGCCGGCGTCAAGGAAATGAAAAACCTTGAGATAATGTAGAAGAATACGACATCCTTAACAATCATCCTCAAAAGACTCCTAAGAAATTCAGTCCACTTTTCTGTAATTGCTGCCGTCTCAGGTTCAAACTGATTTCGGGAGGAATTCAAGCGTCTCTGCTGTTATCTTTTCAGTTAAACACCAAAAGAAGACACAGATTTAAGGAATGAACTGCAGCTAAGGTTTTATCGCAGGGCTACATCACCCTAATTTGAACTCTTAACACAGATAAAATGGTTCAGATGACTGACGGACTGATAGATTACTGTTAGACAACGAGGCGCAACAGAACCGTGCCTTGTTTTCTGGAATGGTTTTTGGCATGTACTGCTGCGAAAATCGCCCAGAATTGGGAATATTAGCAAGAAGCTCCCGTGATATTTTTTACCACAACAGAGGCTTTCTGTTGTCACCTGACTTGGGTTCATAATGTCGTGAAGAGAAGAGCCTGCAGCAGAGAGAATGTATTTAGGGTCATTGTCATTTATTTTCCATTGTTTCCCCCTCTCTTCACTTTGTGCTGCAAGCGGTGCTTTCGGGGCGATAATATTTAAACGGGCCAGTGTTGATTCTCAGCTATGCCCCGACAAAACGTAGCTGTTGGAAAAGGTGTCACTGCTCAGTCTCCACAGACTCCTCACAAAGTGCTCTCAGTGCGGAGTCAGTCTGCATACTAATGGGCCTCATTGACACGCATCGCAGTCACTGGGTTGGAAGCCGAATCTGGATTCATTTTCTCAAATACTTTTATTTTGTCCACCAAGGACTTGCGTTGTCTCTTCCATCAGAAGGCGTTTGGAGGTGAGTTTCCGTCAGACATCTGAGTGACGAGAAATCTCGGCTGATTTCAGTAGAGAGCAAAGCAACGTCGGGTTAAAAATGACTGAGGCCCAAAGAAACAACAATTAACCTTGAAATGTTAATGTGGGCTGGCGAGCGGTGCCACTGACAACGCAGAGTCCTCTCTTCAAAACAATATTTTACAAAATGGCTTTGAGACGGTTTGTTTTTGGCTGCGTTTTCCAAATCCAAAGAGACTGGAGACCAAAGGAATGGTTACATATTTTAAAAAGTAACTCTTTTAACACCAAGAGAAAGTCGATATTCCCCTATTTTGACATAGTAAATTAATAAATTGCAACAACCTGTATGTATTTTGAACAACCTCAAAGATAAACTAAAACGCTAAAGGTACAGTTTTTCTGGTTAAAGACGGATTGGCAGCAACATGCCCGGTTTCCTTCACCCTTGTCACTTAAACAGCATTAGAGTATAGGGCCTGATCAAAGCTCATTTCTCAGAGCTCCATAAACCAACTGCGCCATTGTTCCTGCTCTCTTCTCCTCGCGGCAGGAAGTCCGCTGTCTGCTTGTCTTGCTTACGATAAAATATTGACATGGTTGATTATGACTTTGCCTGATGTTAAATATTCTCCCTCTGAAAGACGATCCGTTCATCCCAACAGGATTATCTTTGTTCAATGAATAAGAGAGTGAGTAAACATGTAAACACCGTATTGTTAAAGACTGTAGCCTTCGTTTGGGTGATATGATAAGTATTACTATGTTGACCGTCAACTGGTGGCCCCCGCCAAAGCTTCCCCATATGGCCCGCAGAATATATAAATTAATTCAGAAAATGCGAGGAGGAAAAGAACACGCTCCGGTATTTAGGATACTCCAAAAATAGTTGAGATGGACATTATTTTTTATTAGGAATGATTTAGCAGCCCCGGATAGATGTGCGTTCGGGAATATCCAGCTTTCAAGGCGGCAGTGTTTCTGTGATGGGGCTCTGACTGCTCAGGGTGAGACTCTTTGAAAGCTGCACGCCTTCGTGTAATGGAGGCGCCCAAAGATTGTCTTTTTTTTGCAACACCGATCGTTTCACTGCGGATGAGGCATACAGGTGTAGCTGCACTGAAGGTTGGCATGATGCGTGCACACTTATCAGTCCGTTCTTCATTAAAGCTGCGGTTTTCCACCAATCAGGACACTGATAGCGTCACAACTGATTAACATGCACCTGCATAAGGTTGCAGGTAATTTATTCAGTTGCAGAAATCCATTAAATGGATTCAGTATTCTAATGAAAAATCAAAAGGTTTTACCTCAGATATCCCTGCTTACCAGTGAGTAGCCTCTTTTACACAGTAAATGATTGAACAACAGAGGTGACTGTCACGCATCTTTTTCATTACACTGCTTTAAAAAGAATGACTTTCATTCCGAAGATTTATGAGGGGATTGATTAATGTAATGGATTGCTATAAAAATACTAATTTCCCATTTTGAATTGCTGCCACCACTTCCAGGAAAAGTTTCACTCCCACAGGAGAGGAGAGCGGCCCTTCCAGATTATTTCTTCAAGTGCTTTGATGAGATTATTGCAGCGCTCCTCAAACAAAATCTATGACGCCTGTTTCAATCAAGGCTTTTATGGTGCATGGCTGGGAGGAGAGGAGAGAGAGCCAAGAAAAATACAACAGAAACTGTTACCACGCTGTAAAAATTGTAAAGTAAAAGTATTGAGTATATGAGCAGAATGTATTTAAATTCATTTAAAGTCTGTTAAAGTTGGAGCTGTCTTTAACTATTTTAATTCTGCTGCCGCATAGTTTAGCTAACAATGCACCACCTTTAATTAATTGGTATTTTTAGTGAAAAGTACATTGTTTCCATCTGAAGTGGAGTATACAGCTTTATGAGAAGCTTTATTTATGAGAAATCCTGTTTTCTTTTTTCGGTTATACTGTATATTGCTGCAGGCTATAGATGCTACAATACGTGATGTCACCGGTGTTGCCATGGCAATGAAACACCAAGACCAGATCTTTTTAAGATTCCCTCCACGCCTTCTTATGGTATTGATGTAATTAGCCTACAAACATTTAACTAACTTTAATAAATCAGCACAGTAATCATGATTTTATCAGCACCCAGTGTGTTTGTGTGGGGATCCACATTAATGATAAAATACATGCTTTAAGAGTATTTTGAAAGTAACTGCAGGGTTTATATGTGTATGAATAGTCACATAATAAATTAGGGACCCCTCTTAGTTGGGGCCCAGTTGCCTACATTGCCTAACGGTAAAGTCCGCTCCTGTTCATCACTTTGGAAATCACAAAACAAAAAGTCTCATCATCAGCGAGGCAGTGTGGTCGAGTGACTCAAAACAGTGACAGTGCAGTGATTTGGGAGGCGAAAAAGTTTGATTTGAAGAGGGGAAAAAGACTCGAAGGATGACGAGCAAATAGAAAAGAACCAAGTGCAGTGTTGAAATCAATGGCATTTTTCTTAAAGGAATCTCTGCGAGCAGGAGGGGAAGAAGGTTATGCAGCTTGTTGCTAACAATAAAAACCCAAAAACGGAGAAAGGAAATTGGCGAGAGATAGAAATGAAAATGCGTATTCCGTGTTATTCCAGTGTGCATGCGAGCGTGTTAATATGACAGAATAAAGCAAAGCAAGGGGGTGAATTGTAAAGATTGACCCCAACTGGGATTGGCAGATATTTCACATCTAATATTTATGATTGAGCTCACGCTGACCAGACTTCTTCAATACCCAATTTGAATAGAGTGGAAGATGTGAAGTCGTTTCTCTGTTTAACCTGCGCGACTTCCCGAGATTACAGAAGCAAATGAACGGTTTGCCTGAAAAATATAAAGTCTGGCACCTTAACTTAATGAAAAATGCAGAAAACATGAATGGCCATCATTAAAACCGTAAAATTGGCGCAGGACTGGCAGCGGCTGCATTTGGTCACTGGTTTCAAAAAGGAGTGCGGTTTTTTTTTAAAGAGAAAAGTTGAGAAAAGGTTTTGGCAAAAGTGATTCTCGGGTGAGTTCAGGAGAGACCCTGAAAATCCTGCTGCGACACATTGCCGCTCTCTCTGCCTACTGTATGCTCCTCTTATTGCCGCCTTAGCCGAAAAAACCTCGGCAGTGTTGCTCTTCCTCAAACGCATTAAGAGAAAATGGCTTTCGTTCTCTCCCGTCGCCCTCACGCCCCTCCGCTCTCTCCCTGGCTTTTTCCCACGATGCACCGCTGTTTGCTAACTAGAGAGGACAGCCAATCGAAGTGACCCGCCGTAAGCTTGCCGTTTCCCCCAGTCTTGTTTCCTATTTGAAAAGCAGCACACACTCTCACAGGCCATTTAGCCAGCGCAGTAATGACAGAGGCAAACACTCGCTCGATCCGGAACGGCACAAATGGATGTGGCAGCAGGATCGGAGAGAGGACTGCAAAAGAACACTGAAAAAGCTTTGTTTCGGTTTTTCACATGCGAACGGGGCCTGCAGAGGCAAGTGAACGCGACATTTTTATTCCAGCAATACATGTGTCTGCATGTCTTTTGGGCGTGTGTGTGTGTGTGTGTGTGTGTGTTCTAGCACGCTGCATACTTCAAAGCGCCTGTTTCTGCACACGTGCGTGCATTTGTGTGTTCGGCCCAAATGTCTTGGAGGACTTGGAAATGAGCAGCTTCCTGCACATCTAGGCATTCCTCTTATTTTCTTTTTCTGGGACATTGAGCACAAGACTCATCAGGGAAAGTGCACCACAAGCAGAACGCGGCTAACAGACTGTTCATGGGGCAGAACCATAACCTCCACATAAGGACAACAAAGAGCTGAAGAAGATGTTTGCGTGTGGCTTATATGGCCGTCTGCGTTTCGGTCCTTCAAATGAGAAACGAGCTCGACCAGCCATGAAGCATCCTGTCTGTGCTGGATTCTGGTGCAGAATTGCAAAGTACCACCACCGCCGCCGCCGCTGGAGAACCACGGGGTGAATAATAATAATGAAAAGAAGAAGAATAAGAGAATGATATTTTAAAGAAGAGAACCACAGCCTGAGGGTGTTGTCACTCGTGGTCTGTTGGGTTTCTTTGAAGCGAGCCCTGGTGTGATTTCACCTTTTTTGTGCTGTTTGTTTGAAACAGGTGTGAATGAATCCCCCGGGGGGGGCACGTCAACGCTGAACACCTGAACAGGAGAGCCTCGGTCCGCTTCCAAGCCAAGGACCAACCGCAAGATTACAAACGCTGCAACTAATGAGTATTGTCTCCGTCATTAAGCCTAAAAAAAGTGCCGCTCCAATTTTCTTTTGTGGGATATTTTTTTTATAACCTTTTACACTTTTGATATATGGAACCGACCACACTTTCTCTACTGATGAAGAGGCGAATCATTCGGGGGCCTCAGATACAGTAAAATGAGATCCTGTAACTGTGGTTGCCATGGTGGCAAGTTGAAAAAGTTGAATAAACTCCAAATGCAGCGTCACTGTGGTTACACTGAAAACCATGGAGGTGGCAAAGCTCACTGTCTGAAAGCACGTTAATGAGCCTCTTAATGAGTCAAGGAAGTGCGAGACTAAATTGCAGACAAACTCCTTTCACACTCATAAACCAGGAAAACAACGTTTGATCAGCGAGCGCTTCCCTCCGGTCGCTCAGATATTCAACGCCATTCAGCCACAGAGGGAGCCGTTGCAGGAGAAGCAAAGGCACCAGTTTCTCCGCCGACACCAGCCTCATTTGTCCAGAAAGGAACGCAGCTCTGAGGCCCGCAGCGCTCTGAGGCTTGCTTTATCTTGACCGGTACATCTTGCTCTCTTTGCTTTTTGTTATTGCCAATGCTATCGCTCTTTCCAGTGGCACAAACAACACGCCGCTTAACACAACAAGTTCAGAAATGTCCTCTGGGGGCTTTCAAAAAGGCACTCGACACCGGCTTACAAGAAGGCCCGTAGAGGAAAAGTGGATTTATTAAGAAGGCAAATTACAACCCCAAAGAACTTCTTTTGTCATGCTTTTACCTGTGATGTCAGGCTTCTGTGGCATGAAGAACTGATAGAAGGTGGGCTCTGACAGGCCCTTGACGTTGCGCGCTGTGATTTCCACTTCGTATCTCGTGTTCCACTGCAGCGGCTGCAACATCGCAAAATCGTTTGCTCCTGGAACTAGCTTGGTCATCCACTGCTCCTCCTTATCCTGACAGGAGAGGGGAGAAAAGGGGAGGAGAGAAATATAAAAGGAAAGGATACGTACACTTGAGTGAATCTCAACTTTTACCAATGCTCTATTTTAGTCTGCAAGCTTGAAAGGAGCGCAGAGGAAGTGTTGTTTCTACGTGATAAACAACAGCTTACCCTTTGTGTTTTTAATCTGGGGATTCGGAGGGTTACTGTAATCGGAGATGGAGTCGCAGTTGTGAAACGCCCCCGCAGATGCACTTGCGTGCGTAAAAAGAAAGTGTAATCCTCTGTTTTGAGTTTGCGGATACCTTTCTGCTCCTTTGTGGCTGCAGCCTATTCTCCTTTCCCCCCCTTTCCTTACATCATTCTTCCCTTCCCTTCCTTCCTGCTTCTTTGTCTTGAGACCAAATGCAAACAAAGGATTGGAAACGGAAGAGTCAGGCTGCGAGCTGTACACTGAGAGCATGCCAAACGTACCGTGGGCTTACCGTTCTTGCCTCCCAGTGTTAACGGACAAAATAGGCTTTTGTTAAGTCGAGGTCCAGGGCGCAGATGTATGTAACATTTGTCTGGATTGCCAGGTGACTATGACAGGTCTGTGTGTGGGTCTTTCGGGCTCATCCTGTATGCGTACCCCTCCATGATGAAGCACTTGTGTGTTCCTGATGCCAGACAAGGCCAAGATTACTGGAGTGTGAAACCCAGCACTGGCTTCCTGCTCGGGCCTTCAAAAGCTTCTCTGAGCCTTCCTGACCCTCTTTTCTATGGCATGTTTTTCCATCTGCAGCAGTATTATTTTAAAATCGCTGTCAGTTTCTCAATGAGACAGAGAAACGCCTGCTTGGACACATTAGCATTGGGGAGCTAGGAGATTTGGACCAGCTCAAATCCACTTAGTCCTGTGGAGAGTTTTTTGTTCGAGTGCCATCTATTCTGCCTCCTTGCCTCATCTCAGCCGCTCGCCTTATCTTGCGAGTTTAAGCTGCTTTTTGTTATTTTACAAACAAAAAACCCCCCAACTACTTAAATGGATGAGTGAATTCTGAGAGCTTGTGTTCTCTCATTTAAAACATGAATTGTAACTGACATGACAAGGATGGAAAAATAGAGATTCTCAAGCAGAACATTATTCATTTTTTGCACCCACTCAACTCAATCGACAGGAGCCTATTAAGCTAGTGAGTCACGCGCACTCCATTGGGAGGAAAATGCATTCCCAGTGTCACATCCTGTGTCTCTATTGTGTCACACACAAAGAAAAATCTATGATTCTGAGCTTCCACTTCCTAACTTTATCCTGCCTTGACTTGAACTTGACTTTTGCAGACTCTATTAAGGTGAATTCTGAGAATTAACCTGATGGTAGTAGCCATGTTTTACTGTAAAATACTAAATTACTCACAGTCTTGTACTTGACTATATACTCCACAATGGGCATCCCTCCATCGTCCTGCTTGACCAGCCCCAGCCTGTAGGCCTTGCCCATTCCTCTCTGCCCATGGACCGCCGGCGGACTCGGCTCTCCTGAGGGAGACACGAGGAGGAGGCTTCAGCAGAGATGCGAAACAATGTCTTTTTGTGTTTAGTTTTTTTTTCTTTTCTTTTTTCTGTGAGAGGATGTGCGTCTGTGCGCACATCCCCAAGGAGGGGAGCAGGTGGCAATGTGAGATATGAGATAAGGATGCAGTACAAGGAGAGAGGGCTTTAAGCTGAATTAAATTCATATTACCGGGCGACTCCTACTGCCTGGCTATAACTAATGTTGACTGGAGGTTCTTATTATTCACTGCATTTTGCTAATTGGACCTTCTTTCTAACATTCATTCTCAGTTGCTGCACTGCTGTATACTATTAACGGCGGAAATACTTTTTCTATTGCTTTGCCTAAATTTATTGCAATCCTGCTGTGCCAGATTGCCAAAATAAATAAAAAGCTTATCATAAAACCCCGGCAGTATATCATTTTTAATGCAGCGGTTTTACATCAAGGCACAAATTTGACGGGATCTATTCCAAGCTCCAATAATCTGGATTCATATCGCTGAAATACGAGGAGGTCGTAACCACCTCAAACACGGGCACTGCTGGAGTTTCACAAGATGGCAAAGAGGTGCTGATGATTTGAACAGATTTTGCAGCATGTTTGCATTTCCACCACAAATCAGGACACAAACATCTTCCTCAAATGAATCCAAATGCACCTTCATAGCTGTTGTATCTGCATCCCATTTTCTAAAACATATGGCATTTTTTGTACTCTGGATGTGCCAATAAATATCAGTTAACCCAGTCTAATTACTATAAAGCCATTGCAGTAATGAATAAAAGTGTTTATGGCTGGATACATATGCAAGAGGCTGCAAGAACACATCTGAAGATCCCTTTCGGGTCGGATCCTACAGAGTTGAGAAGCTCTTAATTTGAGGAATGTGTTATGAAACGAGCTGCGTGGGAGGGGATGAAGAGCGGCGCAGTTGAGGAATAAGCGTAAGTGACTTACGGATGGGTAAAGTCTGGAAGGTCTCCGTGTGGCTGAACTCTCCCTGACCCTTTCCGTTGACAGCTGCCACTCGAACCTCGTATGTTGTGTTGGGCTCCAGCCCTGTCAGCACCACTGTCGCTGGAGAGAGAGAGAGAGAGAGAGAGAGGACCAGACTTCATGGAAACACGATTATGAATCATATAGATAGCAGAGCAAATCAGTCCGTTCTCTTTGCGGTGGATCAGCTTGAGATATTGCAGGGAGGAAAAGAACTAGAATAAACAGCCACAACGTGCTGGTTAGCTGGAGAGCAGCAGGTTGTGAGAACCTGCACGCCTCCAACACGGTTAGCGACTTTTAACAAACCAGTCCCGTTGAATGGAAAGTCACTCATAAGTTCCAAAAAATGTGATGAGAGTCCTCCTCTGTTTCCAGAGATCTGCCGCATCTTTCATTAGTAAGGCTGCCACATTTAAAGATGTGTTTATTTGCTGGCGCCTTAACTCTCACGGTTTTAGAACGAGGATTAACAATCATAAGAATGTAATTTTCACATACTTTAGACCATGTTATCTATGCTAAACGTATATCTAACCAGATATATCTGCTTTTTTTTTTAAGGTAATTTGGACTATTCTAGTCTGGAGTTGAAAATACATCAGGATGTATTCATATAATGAAAGTCATGGTCTATCTATCATCTGTCGTGTGCTCATCAGTATAAAGCTTGATCTGTGTTCCTAAAATCTAACTCAACAATAGAGCAGCTGCAGCGCTCTGGTAAAAGACTAATGATAAACAGTATGAGAAGATTATTAGTTTGTAAATGCAAGACAGTCAGTGTAAACATGCCATTTATAATCTGCTGCAATTGCTAGCAAATAAGAAATGAACAGAGATTTAGAAAAAGAGACGCTCACCTAAAGCAATACTGAACAATGAGTTCTAATAAACGATGTACTCAAAGACTAGCTGGGATTATGAATCAGTACATGATTATAAAGCGTATTAGAACTATAGCGACAGTGAAAATCCCGTAATTTGCTGCATTCATGCAGTAAATTACATCGATTATAAGAAAAGAGGAATTCTCATTATCAGACCACATTACAGATTCCTATTTCAACTCTGCAGTCACTAGAGTCTATTTACATACCTTCACTATTCAGAGAGGCAGCAGAGAGCCGGCGGTGTAATGAGCTTGAGTGAAAGTTGTTTTTGTCAGTCTGCACAAATTAAATACTTGAATGGTAATAGGTGCTTTTGCAGTTCTTTAGTCCGGGAACTGGAAACAAATTCTGCTATTTGCAACCGTGCTAGGTTACTTTCCAGGCTATAAGCAGACATTTCAATTTGGGCAAAAGCATCCAGATGAAACAAGTCCAGGCATCTCATTATATTGAAGCGTATTGGTAAGGATCTTCTACTGAGGAAACTGAAGTAGCCTCTGTGATTATACGATGCCACTTACTGCTTTGTAATTAGTCCAGCGCACAATTACAATTTTAATATTTTAGTCCTAATCTTGAATAAAGAGCCACATTTAACGGGCAGGAAATTAAATTTAAAATGTAGTTTTATTCATCCTCTCTTCTTCCCCTGTCCACTCTTTCCCTCAACATGTGCGGTACATTTTTAGGTTTACTGTGTGCGAGTGCTACCAGCTGTTTAGTATTCACCTCACTGCATCTCCACATTGTAATTGACTCTGAAATGAGGGATATTAGTGATAAGCCCTTCAGGTTTGTCAGACCTGCTTATCGCCCAACCATTAGTCCTCCAGCTTCTATTTTCCATCCATCCATCCTTCGCCTCATGGCGTACTTTCCTACCGACGGGCTCAGAAGTCAATTTGGAGTCGTAAAGCAGAAGAAGAGGAGGAGCGTGCTTTTTCAGTCCTGATGGGTTCTGGCATTCTCCCCACGAGGTGTTTTGAGGTGCATCATGACCCAGAAACATTTCAGGGCCGAGGCTTTGAAGGATCGCGTGACAGATCGATGCGATACGGCTTCCACTCACACTTGATAGGTGTCGTTCGATTTGTGGCGTTAGCAGACGGAAATGCTGGTAAACGCCTGAAAGGATGTCAATCTGGCGCAAGACAGCTCGACCTCGATGGTCTAATAATTAGAAGATGTAAGTTTTGAACGGTGTGACAAAATCAGAAATGTTCTCATTTCTCAAACGTGACGTAGTCTTCTTTAACTATGTACGTGTGTATTTGCAAATGTAGAATTGGTTTATTGAACGCATCACTCATGTGAATTGGAGAACTGGAGAAAACACTTACATGCTTGATGATTGAAGCACATTTGTATTTAAAAGCAGTTTTTGTTTCTTTACATGTTTTTCTTTTAACTACTGCCACGGAAAACAACATGCTATTACTTTTAAAGAAATATATCAGCATTTTTGTAGGTTTTATCCACTTATCTACAAATGATTACTATTTTTGTTTTACTGCTGACCATTTTCCGAGCAATGGGAATTTCACATTTCGGTTTCTCTTAATTTTTCAGGCAGCCATTGTTTTACAGTCAAATCCACATGGTCTGACAATCAGTTAGCAGACTTGGGCACGAGTTGAGTAATCCAACACAGTGAACATCAAATACGTTTACTAGTTTAATACGTTTTAATACTACGTTAACAAGCCTTAAAAGGAACCGGCACTGTCCACGAGCGGAGCCGAGCAGGTGAACAGGTGAAAGCTTTCACATGCAAACGCAGGTGAGATTAGACACATATTCGAGAGGGTTAGCCGTCTTCACGATAACAACATGTTGGGCATAATGGGGCCCACAGGGACAGAAGACTAATGTCCCTTATTTTTTACACAATGAGCGTATATTACAGTAATTGTCTGGAGAAGGAGAACAGGTTTGACATTGCTTTCACTATATAAATACATGCATAGGTGCAGACGGATATATTATATATATACAGTATGATTGTAATATATCAAAGTTAATGTGGTGTTACTGTTGGACACCTTGTATTCTGATGCTTTGGCTACACATTCGTGCCAATAAAGCCTTTTTGAATTGATGAAACGCCACTCACTCTGGACACTGTGTGACTTGACGTCCCGCCAGTCCTGTGAGCCAACCTCCTTGTACTGGACCAGGTAGTAGCTGATTGGCACGCCGCCATGCGAGTCAGGTTTCATGAAGGTGACGGTCGCCAAGCGCTGCGAAACAGCTGAGAGACGCACCGAGTACGGGTTTGATGGTACATCTGAAAAGGCAAAATGATGACACGAACACACACGGGATCGGAATGAGCCACTTCGTTGGTTTCAGGGAGCTTCTGTTAATCTGAAAATCATATTTGACAAACTTTGTTGAATGAAAGCAAGACAGCTCAGGGGTGACTGATGACTGATGAAAGAAAATCAAGGTTACTGTCAGAAGTTGACTGTTTTTTCCGTCACGTTGCGGTTAGTGTACTGCAAGAGAAAAATGAACCCAACCCCAAGCTCATTACTCATAAAACTTCTTCACTATTGAAACTTTGAAAACTTTGAAACTGGTTTTCCATGACAACAGCTCTGACAAGCACGTACCTACTCCAGTTGCTTAGAAATACACACCATATTTATCAGAGATGTCTTTTTTTGGACATCTCTGATCTAATAAGGACTTTCAAAAGTGTCAATTAGGCTATATATCATATTACTTTCTCTGTGCATAAATTGCTTAATCCTTAGATGTCACGACAACTAAACTTATTGTCACTGTTGATTTGAAACCCCTTCTGATTTGCTTACTTTGATTGAACAGAAGAAAGGAGAGATGAGGTTGTGTGAAAGTCTCATTTAATTACTCTTAAATTATTTTCTATGTATTAAGAACTACTGTACTTTCACAAAAAACTAGGGAGCAATTGAATGGATAAAAAAAACAAACATATATTTCATTATATTAGTTTAAATTAGGCTGCTGGTTTGAGAGCAAAAAAACATTTCCTAACTGGAGATGAAGGTACTTTTAATGCTGCACAGTCCTCACGGTGCCATCCCTATTATAAAACTAAAGATAGACATTATTACTGTAATAACTGTAAGCACTGAAAGCAATTATGCATAATTCAGTGTCGGGTAAGGTGGTACTTACTCACTTGGCTGCATCTTTTCATTCGTACTTGGACTTGTTTTAGCTGTGAATGAACACTTTTTTTGTGTGTTTCACTATTACTGACTCAAACTTTTACAGCTACACGAGTGTGTGTGTGTGTGTGTTTGTGCGTTTCCCTGTGTGTGCGTGTCTGTGCGCAGGATTCTAAGTGTCAGAACAACTTCCAGAACACATTGTTTCCTGCAAGACTACATATTAGGTCAGCTTTTTTCTCACTGCTTTTCTTCTTAGCCCGAGCAATTCAATCTGCACTAAAGATAATTGGACTGCACTATTGTGTATTAGCCTGCGCTACCGTAAATTAGGGGGTACTTCAGTAAATAGCGAGGGGTATGGTAAATCAGCCGGCACTATTTGAGATTAGGCTAGGCTGAATAGGGGTTGGGAGTTGTAGTGGAATTTATCTTCCTGAGAATTGCAAATAAGGCCATTACCATTAGTAGAGAGGTAGAGGGTTACAAAGCAGTTGAACAGTTACAGGTACTGTGAGAGCAGTGACTTAAAAGGTGTGGGATCCCTGACTCTGCACATTCTGGACTTAAGTCACCAATCTCATTAGCTCAGGTAAAAGGGGCCCACATAATAGCAGCAACTCTGCACACTCACCTGCCTGGGCCAGAATAAACTCCTGGTATCGAACTCCAATGTTGTTCCTGGCTGTGCAGTTGTAGCGGCCGAAGTCCCTGTCGGACATAGGAGTCACCTAGAACCGGCAAAAAAAGAAGAAGTCAAGCGGAAGACAGCTTTCAACAAGTTAAATGTCTTAAATTCATTACAAAATTATATTTCTTACATTATCTTTATTGATACTGTCTCTAGCCGTGCAAGTCATTTTGGCTTTATTTGACCAGGTTTTGAGATTTCTGTCTCTGAGAATTCTGCTTCTATCCCCGTACATTGGAGGTGAATGGATCTCTTTTGTTTCTTTGTAATTTGGCCAACTAACCCATATATCACTTTGATTAGAGCTGAAAGTTAGGATTTTTATTATCGACTCATTCCTTTGGTTGGCTTGTCTAGTTTGTAAAACGTCATGAAATAATGAGCCCACTATGAGCTACCAGAGCCCAAATCGTGTCTTCAGATTTCTTGTTTTGTCCGGCCAGCACTCCAAAATATATTCAGCTTAGCCTGATCCTCCTCATCCTCACGATGAAGCTGCAACCAAATTTGGCACATTCACTCGATAAATCACTTAACTGTGGACTACTTTTGATGCAACTTTACAGAGAAATGGTAAGCAGTGTGTGGACATTTTCATGGTCTGTAATTGCTAGTTATCAAAGACACCGGACTTGTACCCACCTCCAGCACAGACTTGCCCTCTGCACTGTGTACCCGCGTGTTGGCAGTTCCCTCTGCAGAGATGGTGAAGCGCTCTCTCCTCCACAACATGGTGGCAGGAGGGTTGGACATCACATCGCAGCTTATGTTCACTGGGTTCCCCTCCCACGAGTAAAAGATGGTGTGGTTGGTCAGGAACTTTGGTATGTCTGCCCAAAGCAGAGAGATATTATGCCTCACACTTGCCTCATTTATATGGTAAATCGGGGGGGGGGAGTTGCACTAAAACAAGACCTAAATTGCTAAAAGAGTAATTGCTGGTGTGTCTGGAATTAAATACTCAAATCAAAGGTGAAAGCTGTGCTGGATGATCAAAGGCATAAAAATGACTTGCTGAGGCTTAACTCACAAATTCCTCAAAGGGAGAAGAAAAAGCATTTCATGAATGCTACCAAAGGCAAAGTCCCTCTGCAGTGTTAAAAAACTTAAAACCACCTCATGTTTATTT
>JAVQJF010024552.1:0-14800 GCA_036023855.1 Gadopsis marmoratus | reverse complement strand
CCCCCTGCAGACCAGAACACCCCACAAGAGCTGCAGTGTTGGAGATGCTCTGACCCAGTCGTCCAGCATCACAGTTTGGTTCCTGGTCAAAGTCACTCACATCCTTCCTGCTTCAACACGTCAACTTGGAGACAAAATGTTCACTTGATGCCTCATATATCCCCCACTGACAGCTGCCATAGTAGTGACAGTGACAAGTTTTGTACTTTTGCCTCTGTCCACCATCACAATGGATTTGAAATGAAGAAATCAAGATGTGATTGAAGTGTCGACTTTCAGCTCCATGGACATCACCAGATGTTTCCTCCTCTGAGATGCTGGCCAGGCTTTTAGTGCAGCCGCCTTCAGCTGCTGCTGGTTTGTGGGTCTTTCTGCCCTCAGTTTTGTCTTCAGGATGTGAAAAGCTGCTGAGTTGGTTGAGGTCAGGTGACTGACTCAGCCATTGAAGAATATTCCATTTCTTTGCCTTGAGAAGCTCTTGGGCTGCTTCGCAGTATGTTTTGGGTCATTATCCATCTGTACAGTGAAGCAGTGTCCTGTCAGCTCTGCAGCATTTGGCTGAATCTGAGCAGGTAGTTTAGTCCTGCAGCAGGAAGGATACACAGAATCCATCCTGCTGCTTCCATCAGCAGCCACATCATCAATAAGCAGCAGTGTCCCTGCCATAACACCACCTCCACCATGTCTGACATGACGGATCCCCCCCATTACATTATGACACCACCTCTTTTCAACACAAAGTGTTGCTGTCACTAAATAGGGCTTACAAATATGTAGGCATTATCTTATGGGGCAACCCGATGGTGCAGGAGGACAAACGCTAAACTGGACAGCCCTCTTGGATATTGCTACAACATCCCAAAATAAATAAGTGAATGATTAGTAGCCTGTTTTAGGCTATCAAAAATCCATAAGCCATAAGCTATAGTTCTGTTTGGGCTGGAATTTGGGGGAGAAAAAGCTCAGAGATGAAATAAATTCTACCAGCCCGTCCAACTCGCCCTCGCCCCCCCCGAGAAAAGCAGCTCAGTTATGATGACTGACCAGGTACATACTGCAAAGATGCTCCTGTATGTCCTAACATCAGCTGTTGTTCGTTCAAGAATGCTGAACGTGCACTTCACATACAAACTCATTTATAAAAAAGGTGCACATGATAAATGTTGGCAGATGTGCACCTGGTCTGCAGGAGAGAACAAGACGGAAGGAGAGTAACAGTGATGAACACTGCAAGGTGTGTGTACTCAAGTGAAAGTGGTAATGGTCCTTTAAAGCCCACCGATGTCTCCAGGACATAGATGTGCACTATAATGCACAGGCCCTGATGTGTTCAAAACTAGCAGAATGCTTCCTTCCTGCTGCGTATGTGCTGTTGAACTGTGTGGCAGTGAAACAGCAGATGCAGGGTTCCACTGCACCTCCTTTATTGTGTTTGCTCTCTCCTCGACACTTCCCCTTTCCTACTGTGGATGGAGGCTGTAGAAACACAAAACACCACGTGACATCACTGGTGGCCAAACAATCCAACCACCGCCTTCTGCATCTGAACAAGTAAATGTGGTCGAAGTTACACATTTTAAAAAGGTGCTGCAGTTTCTTACTTAATGAATGTGCTCGTGCCACATGGAGTAGAAACAGCCTGCTTTTCCTCACCAAAATATAACTTTCACGTATGACATGCCAGGAATAATTCAGAACGCATACCGGCCAAAGCAAGTTGCCCAGCCAGCCATAGCCTATAAAATGAAATGAGGGAAAAACCCAGATTACAAGTCCTCTTTTTTACCACGAATAGCTCATATTTTGACTGTGGTTACTTCAAAACAACTAAGAGCAAACTGAACAGTGTAACTCCGCCTATAAGCGGTTGTCCAGGGCTGGACTGAATTCCTCTTCCGACTATCAGTGGGAACACAATTTCTTCCCAAAGTGGAACATCTACCAGCTAAAGAGATGGAGATGGTGGAGACCAAACAGGAGCTACAAGGAGCGTTATATTATATAAACCTCTGAATGCATGCTGCAGCAGCTGATGTTGGTCAGTGTTGTGCACTTAAAGCTGCCCTGCGTGCTACTGTTGGACCAACGTAAGAAGTGATTCACTCAGCTTTGCATGCAGCTGATTCCGGTCTCATCATGTTGAACCGGCTGTAACGGTTTAGGCCAGACTGAGTACAGAGTTCAAGACACTGGTCTGTGTGTGATACAGAGGGAGAAAGGGTGTTGTTGTGTAATTGTTGATGACTGGATGCAGGTGAATCTGATTGTGAACTGTGTGTGTGTGTGTGTGCACATGTTCCACTTCTGCAGGTGACAAGGAGAGCATCCCAGCGCTGTGGCGCATTAGGTGACCCCTAAAACTGTGACATTGCCAGAGGGCGTACAGCGTACAAGCAGCAATGTCCATATGCAAACTACCCTCTGATAAAACATCCTCTTCTCCCAGGATTCCCAAAGCTAGTTTGGTACAACACCTTGATACGACCGTTGAAACAGTCAAGCAAAGTTCTGTTCACTTTGACACAATTCAGTTCGATTATTTGTAATTACAATCATTTAATTACTGTGTTAATGATTTATATATTAAAAATAAGATCAATTTAGGACAGAAACTCCAAGGGATGTTATTCCCTCTATTAGTTGAACAGTTGCAGATATTTCATGTTTCATTACAGCAGAGAAACATGAGAAATGACGAGCAGTTTGACAGGAAGTTAATATGCCATTTCACTCATCATTATGGATTTTATTTGATCAGTCTACCTCTAATTTCATTAGTGAAAGGCTGAACGTCACATTGTTATAATAATAATTAATGAAAGACAAAAGCATGGTCAGACGTAAAATGAAAACGTGTCTCATGTTAAGTTTACTTGAAACAGGCGAATATGTGAGAACCAGAGTGAACAACTGCCCACCGCTTTAAATGTTTGAGGTCACTGCAGGATAACGCAGCTGCAGCCCTCCCTGCTGATGCATGCTAGCGCCCCAACATCTGATATTTAAACAGCATTCGTTTTCACCACAGTCAGCGATGTTACATAAGGGACTGGGATTCCCTGACCCCCCCACAGAACACTGCACAGCACACAGCAATTATTCACCAGGACAGTCGTCGGTCTGTCATCAGTGTCACATTGTTAACCTCTCTTCTGCCACTGGTTTCTGTGCTGTGGCTACAGGCAGACTTCATCAGCACGCTGCTGACTGATTGATACAGATCCACCAGCAGGCACAGGTACACTGAGGATGTGCTGATGGTAGGTTCAGCCTCTTTGGTCACTGTGGTAATAAAAGCCCATGCATCCTATTTATAACCACTAAGCTGAACACTGTGATGACACTGTAAGCTGCCTGACACTGCCAGTGTTAACCCATGGCTCCTTGAACCACGGAAACAAAGAAACTGGAGCTGTGGGAGACACTGGGAGGCAAAACGCAGTTCCTTTAGCTCAAGGTGAATGGAAAAAGATTAATAAGCAGCAGAAACTAAAACGCAAATGGACTTCAGCAGAGACTTAGCACCAACAGTGCGTAGCCTACATTTTCAGGGTACATTTGGTCAACTCTGATAGGCAGAGTTAGTTCCATGCCTTGCCCAGTGATCTATACAGAACCACAATTAACTCAGATATCATGACCTTTGACTTGGTGGGTCCCTAACAGAAGCACCACAAAGTCACTTTTCTATCACTTAAGAAATTCACACCAAATGTCGTAAAGGGGAGGCTATGAAACACTAACAACACTCCTTTAAAGCTGCATTTGTCTTTACACAAGACAACAACAACAAGACAGCTATAGAGACCAAAAACATTTCCCACGCAACCAAATCTCCCCAACAGAGTCATCACTGATTAGCTCCAATATAGCTGTGCTACTAAAGGGCAACTGAAGGAGTTCTTGGGTTAAGGAAAACTTACCCTTCCGTCGAGACCCTCCCCTCTGCTCCATGCTGAGGAGCGGGGCTGGAAAAGGGGGTGGAAGGGAGGGGGTCCTAGTAGTGGTCCCTGGGGAACTCCAGTAAGGGGGGTCCAATGTATAGAGATACTGCTAGTGAGATGCAGAAGTCAGGAATGCTGCCTGTGCTGTGTGGATAATGTGAGGATCAGCTATTTCTGTGTGTGTGAGTGTGTGTGTGTGAGTGTGTGTGTGTGTGTGTGAGAGTGTGTGAGTGTGTGTGTGTGAGAGTGTGTGTGTGTGTGTGTGTGTGTGAGAGTGTGTGTGTGTGTGTGCGTGTGTGTGTGTGTGTAAAGTGGCCTGTGACGACGATGTCAGCGACATCAGCCATGCATCACAAATCTGCCGACAAACCTGCACACGCACACACACACACCCCTCCCTTCCCCCAACCTCCCTGAGCTTCTGATCCCTGCCACACACACACACACGCACACACACACACACACACACACACGCACACACACACACACACACACACACACACACACACACACACACACACAGGGGGAGGAGCAAAGAAAGTGAGGGAAGCAGAAAGCACAAGTACAACAGCTGTAAGGGAGTGTGGCAGGAGAGGGATGGATGGATGGATGGATGGATGGTGTGAAAACGCTGGTGAGCTTGTGGCGCTGAGAAAGCAGAGAAAACACTCAAAGTAAAAGCTGCAGTATATCATTTCTAATCAATACATTTAAGACTGCAGGTGCTGCCTGAGTGAGCAGGTGCATTTACAAGCTGACCTCCTGACTGACCTCCAGGGTGTCCTAGGTGGAGATGCTCTGTAGATCCTAACAGGGAGCACAGCTGGAGGCTGCGACAGACCAGTATTTTATAGGATGCTGGTATGGAGCAGACACAGGCCTCTGTACAGTAGGTTTGATGGCCAACATCATTATAGTACACTTGACACACAGTATAAGTAGGGCTGCAACTAGGGATTATTACCATTATTCAAATATTAGTTCACCTATAAAATGTAAATTAAATAAAGAATTGTAATAAACAATAAACAGAAGGCATCTGTACTATGTTCCTCTCCCATGTGTACACGTGATGGCACCGTGTCAAAATAAACGGAACATTTTATTATGTTTCTATTAGTATTATTACTGCTGTTATTTAAAAGGCATTCAGCTGAAGCCTATATTTTACACACTGTTATTTCTATTGATTAATATTGTCAGACGACAGAAAAACTAATGAACAGACTGAAACACCATCATTGAACCTTTAATCTGGACTCATGTGAGACAGACTGAGCTAGATGTAAACCAGGTGGAGCCCAGGAAGAGCCACAGCACCACAGACCGGCTAGACCACGGCAGACCGGGCTGCTGCCCCAGCCTTTACCCTGAAGAGAAGTACTCTGCTGTCCATTAATCTGTCCATCTAAGAGCATGTGAAGTGGGCACTAATCACTTAACCAGATTAGGTTAATCCTGAACGTTTTGAAAAACACAGAAGCTCAGTTTCTGCTGCAGTCTGCTGGCTGCAGGCCGCCGTCAGTCCTTCAGCCGGTCTACTGGCTGCTGGTCCTTCGGGTGAGCTGTGGAGTCGGGACCGTCATCATCTGTGGTCACCGGCTCGCTGGGTACTAAAACATTTCTGAGAGCAGCTCATAATGAATCATTTATCAAATTAATATTTATTCAAGAAAAAAAAGAATTGCTGACTACTTGAATTCAAAAGCTGCCACGTCTTCTTCAGTCGCCATGTGAAGACAAGACGTCATTACGCTGACAGATGGGTCTGAAGTGGGACTATCACATCACACAGTAAGAAGGATTTGGTAGCATCAGGATCCACTTGATTTGATGTCAGATGGCTGCTGTTAGTTATTTTGTGTGTGTTGCACTTTATTATGTCCTAAGCCTTTAAACCCTTCAGGTAAAGAACACTGTGTTATGCAACACATGGTGGGCGGCGGAGACAGGACAGACAGCCGGGGTTAGACAGCCTGCACTGTCCGTACAGGGCTGAGGCTGGAAACTTTAAAAACATCCCTTCTCTGACAGGAACAATGAGTGAAAACATGTCTGACGGACACGCTGACGGCTGAGTGGTAGGAACCCAGCAGGGCCGCGGCCAAATAATCAACTTGTAGAGCAAAAACCTGGGGTTTAATCAGCAAATGATACTTTAACTGATTGACATAAAAATAAGAATAAACACTGACGGTCTCTTCGATGTCACAGATGTTCCTCATTCCTGAAGTCTCATTCTTCCATTTACATCTATTTAGTGTATTAATACGCAGAACAGTTCCCAACATTTAAACTTTTACTTCACTTTGTCCAAAATCTAACATGCAAGTAATGTTGATTTTTTCTTGCTTTTCTACAGCTGGTTTATGACACATCAAAAAGAAATACACGCACACGATTAAAAGTGATTTAACATATAATCAAGATCGTCAAAAGCATTTTTAGACAGCTTTATTCATTTTAAATGCTGAGAATGGAACAGAAAGCGCTGAGAATGTGCCAGTTGGTCATTCCACACTCATTAAACCACAAAGTCAAACGCCATCACAAGTAAATACAGTGAAACAGTGTTTGGTTGTCTCACAGCGTCCTTCCCAACTGTTCTGACCACAAGTGCAGATGAATCACAGTCATGTGAGAACAACAATGAAATCATCTGACTGAGGTTTCAACATGTGGGAAAACCCTTTCCCCTAAAACTGAGCAGTCTCCACCCAAACGTGTTGTTTTTATGACCCGCTTGTATGTAAGTCCACCCTTCTCCAGATGGTGTCACTATCTCACAATGTGAAGGAAACACTGCACATACTTGTACATACAAAACACCAGAGCTCAGCCAGGTGATGATGATGATGATGGTGTGGCCAGTGAGGAGGCTCTCCAGCTGTAGGCCCGAGGTCAGCACCTCTGAGGCTGGCAGGGAGTCAGTGTCACATTCAGCACAGTGTTTGCATCTGGCTGCACGTCTTTCTGGCCTCATAACTACGATGCATCAACAGAATTTGCACGGCCCACAATCCGAAATTCGTGGCTCCTTACCAGTAATGGAGCAGGTAAATAATTAGTAACGAAATAACAATTTCCTCGTAATCTGCTGGAGGTTCTGTGTCTCTTAAAAACAGATACAAAACTGCCCGTATGTAAATATATCGGTGTGATGATGATGGAAATAAATGCACATCAATAGCATTGAGCCAACACTTAGCTGTGGAGAGAAAGACTGTTGGCGACCACATCCCAGGGCGGGGACTTTTTATAGCTATTAAAATGTAGCTTGGTTCTAACCAGACTTTTACCAAAGAGCTACTTAAATCATGTTTATTGGTTTGCTTGACATTGGAACAGCAGAGTCAGACCAGGTCAACTGACATCGAACAGAAAGCTAAACAGCAGCGAGTATTTGGTCTTCAGCATTATGTAAAGGTGACATCACTGTAGCAGACATCTGCATCGGAAGGCTGTAAACAGAGTGGAAAGGAAAGGAACTGGAGGAGTTTCCCATGTTGGTACAGTGTATGAACCCTGAGGGACACACACAGAATACAGGAATGTGTGTGTGTTAGTGGAGGCCTTATCAGAGACGCCATATTGAGAGCAGAGAACCAAGGGGGGGGGCACACACCCCTGTTATGGAGGTCTTTGTATTTCCTTCCAAAAGTATGTAACACACTAAGTGTCAGGTCAGATGTGATGTATTCAGTGCTGGCCTTGATAAACCGAATGTCCTGTGGGATTATATGTGATATTATATCAGGCGTCAGTCCTTCACTCACTTCCTACATTCCTTTAGAAACCATCTCCTCTCCCCTTTCTCCTCCCTGCATCCGTTCTTCACTCGCCGACACCCAACGTGTGACTCGACTGCGTATGATGGACAGCTGTTTGTGGGTGAATGCAGATATATTCTGTTAATCTATTAACCTAACTAGTAGCGAAACCCTGAACCTTCAAGATTCAGAAAGCTTTAGACAACCATGGGCAAAGCAAATATTTATCATTTTCCATGATTCATTTTATTAACGTTTCCATGAAACATGCATATAGTCAAAACTAAGTAATGTCCAACACAAACACACGGAGTTAAGCAACACTGTAGGGTCAGGCTGGACACGCTGCAGGATACATAACTACTCCTGCAGGTCTGCAAGGCCATGAAACTGAGACCAGAACCAGGTCTGCACCTCGCCATCATACTACCAAGTTATGGGCCCTGAACTGACAGAAACACACAATGATGCACAAGTAGATTATAATCACTAATGAGAAATTCGTCTAATCTCATAATGCATTTCTGTATCTTTTGATATCACGTTCAACTGACCCTCTGCCCAAAACTAGTGAGAGGAACTTTCTCCCCCCATTTAAACTTTACAGTTCAAAGAGTCACAACCAACAGCAGGATGATGTGGAGGCCTGATCACAGCTGGTATGTTCCCACACTGAAGGAGGAATAATGGGGGATTTTCCAAACCGTTGCTTTGTTTCAACCAGTGCTGACGGAAGCTTAGCAGGCTAATGCAGCGCACAGGAACAGGAGTTAGTGCAGTGATGGACGTTTTGACAGAATACGTTAAAAATATATTACGTACTATTCTTCTAAGCCAAAGAATGGGTCCAGGTTCTCAGATCCAGTCCCAGTTGAACAGATGAATCTAGTTTAAACGACTGACAGACTGACGGACGGCTGAAGCCATGTTGCATGGGACGCTTGTAAAACACAGCAAGCTATTTGGGAAGCACGAAAAAGCATTGGAGCTTAGACAGTTAACAACATACTGAAGGAGAAACAAAGCTTCAACAGAACCAGACCTGTCTGGGAAATAAACAGGAAACACATGTCAGATGGACAAACTGAACACCGGATAGAGTTTCAGCTTCTGAGTTTCAGCTTCAACACTGACATAAGGTTGAATTTGACTATAGCAGCTTTACACTTAGCTTTTGAACAAGTGATTTATTAAGTGGGTAAAATCCAACTGCTTATATTTCTACTGAGCAGCTTCGTCTGCGTTCGTCTGAGCAGGATTCCCTGTGCGGCACAATGAACAGAGCGAGGCTCTGACATGGACACAGTTGGGTCTTACGTTCACTCGTGGGGGAACATCACTTTTCATTTCCACGTCAGTCACCTGCCACAGAAGCTTTGACCACATCAGACTCCATTCACTGCCCTCTGCAAACCTGTCTGCCCTGTGCAGCACAGGAAGTAAGGCATGTACCCCTTGGATTGTGGATTTTATTCATCTAAACTATTTCTAATACAGTTCAGACATGAAGTGAAAAGAAAACCTGATTAAAAGACTTTATAGCAACAAACAACAAGTTCAGCAGTAAGTGTGATCTAAAAGTTATAGATCCCTCAAACAATGTGTCATGTGGAATCCTTTTTTCAAAAAGGCATCACCGGACTCTTAAACTGAGGGGTAGAGTACGGTGAAGAACGGCCCTCACACTGGAGACAGACCACCACAGTGTTGGTATTTCCAGAGAAACTAACAGATTCATTACAGAACAGTCACCTACAGTGAACTGGCAGGATCAGGCTGCTGCAACAACAACCAGCCGGCTTTCAGAGGTTTTACAAAGAGCAGCAGAGGTGGAAAACACTGCTTCATATGAGAGCGTTGCACCGGCAAAAGACCAGTCCAACCTTTAGACTGAGGTACTTTCATAAACGCACACAGAGCGAAACAAACAGCACGACATCATGCTGCCATGTGCAGTGTCGCTTGTTTCTTTCCTCCCGCCAGCTAAACATAGAATAGATTGTTCAGTTAAACTTTGTGGGCTGGGGCCGCTGATATTTGGTTAGGTTTGGTTGACTTAGGAGTAAACCACATTCTGAAGGCTAAGCTGTAACATGTTTCTTGGTAGAAGAATAGAGGTGGTGACTCAAAAACACCCAAAAAAGGGACAGGTTTGACTTTACCTGCATCGTGCTTTCACTGCCCTCATGCTGCACCAGCAGAGAATTAACTCAAATGTGTCAGGACTTAAACTGGACACCAGCGTCATTTTCAGGAGCCCAGAGCCTGAAGCCAGAAAGGGAAGGCAGGACAAAGAGGGAGTTCAGATGGAAAGCGAAGCCCTGGAGTACACTACACTACAGCAGGGGGGTGGCGCTCTACTCCCACCACACAGCCAACGGGAAGCAAGTCAGCAGGAGAATCAATAACTGCTATTTGACTTAGTCCTCCCTACACAACATGCTCCTGAGCCAACAACACTAACGCTATTAAGGACCCTCGTAAGGACACCCATCACGGGGCCGTAGGAGCTGACTCCATCAGTGCCATGTGGAGCAGCAACTTCTCCAACAACCGTCTGGTAGAAGATGGAGTGGTAGAGAGGAGTTTCTTATACGAACTCCGTGACCTCTCCATGTTGAATACTCTAAATAAAACTACAACTGGGGTTTTTAAATGTTGGCCAGCTCGGCATCTTCAGGTTCAGTGTCTGAGTCCTGTGCTGGTGTTATCTGGTCCTTCTACCAACTGTCAGCTCAGTAAATAAAAGCTTATTTCAGGCATCACTGAGGCCGATGCAGTGAACTTCACATATAGTACCAGGGCTACGTTGATGTGGATTCTGTCTCGGTCCAACAGGGTTCACATGGGAATATGTCTCATGCCGGATTGAGGCTCAATGTAAAAGTTGTGTTATCCTGTTAGTTACACACTAAAGTTCACTGCAAGGTCTTCAGAGGGTGAGTCATGTCGAAGGTTGCACGTCAATGGTAATCAACACGGAGAGATGTTAGGAGATGCAACAGTCCCAACTCTCCCAATTAGAGCATCGATGTTGGACCTGTATTTATCACTATTAGTGTTATTATCGCACTAGGAAACCTGGCAGTATGTTGAAACAAGGGGAGAATAAGGACAAAAGATGACACTGTAGTAGCACACTGCTAGTAGCATGTGAGGGAAACCCTGCTGGAAAATGAACAAGCCGTCCCTAAAATCCACTGGTACCTACACATTATCCACCCACACAGCACACAAATAGCTTTCTGAAAACAGGCAACAGCAGCCTGTGAACTCAAGCCAAATCATCAGCTTGCAGTGGACACGGGAAGCTTCCAGAGCGTCTTCTCTGCAGAACATTTAAGATGCTGCGTGAGTCTCACTTCAAAACAGAAATCTCTTAATGTGTAAAGCAGAAAAGGTTTGAACTAGCGTTACATATGTGACGGAGCTAAAAACCAACACCATCTCACCTGTGGCGTCCTCCTCTTCCTCTTTCAGGACATTGTTGTCATCCACATCCTCCTCCTCGCTGCCCCCTGTTGTCTTTCTGGCGTTGTCCTTCACCGGGACCACGGTGAAGTTGGTAGGCATTTTCACACCATGAGCTTCCTCTCAGTGCCTGCTGTTTGTCACACTCTTATCTTTCTCTTCCCTCTCCGCTCTGCTGCTTCTCTGTCTCTCTTCCTCCGTCCAACAGCTGTCACTCTTCTCTTCTTTCTCGCTCTGGTTCTCAGTTGTTTGTTGTTGTGTACAGACGTACTGCCCTGGTGTACTTTACTCTCCAGGGAAGACGCTGAGTCTTACTGCTGAGTTTTTGTTCCTATCGCTGGGATTCTGCTGTACACCCATGTGACCCCGACCCCCCCCCCCACTCCCCCCACCAACTATCCAAATAAAGAAGAACACGCCCAAAGGGGGCAGTACATGCAAACACACAGAAAACATGACATGCATTTGTGCTCGTGAGAGCGTACGTATGTCTCGCTCTGTGCCGGAGGGCAGAACCTCTTCCCAGGAATGTCGCTCTGTCTCACACGCACAACAAAAGCCGACAAGGTCAACCTTTGTTCATGGAGAGGAGGAGATCCAGACTTGCTCCACTGAGCGCGTGCACAAACACACATATGCATTTCCTCACTTCCTATGCAGTGTTATTTGATCCTATGTGCACAGTCAGAAGTGGGCAGGGCTGATTTAAAGACATATACTGGCTGTCTACACACCCCCCCTATAGAGGCACACACGTGTTCAACTTCTGCTCTACATCTCATTATCTGTGTACTGTTACTGTGAATACACACTTGGAGAGGGGGACTGAGGGATGCATAGCATGGGGAGGAAACGTGAACCAACACTGTAATAAGAGTCAACTCACAAGGAGTAGCAAGTTAGTTCTTAATCTATCAAAAACAGAAAGTGATGTATTTGGATCAAATCTTAGACGTCACCATAAGCCACAGCTATACTTGTTCTTACAGGGACCTGTGGTATGGAGTCATTGGAGTGCCATAAAAAAAGAATAAATATCTAAAAGGATAAGACAATAAATGTGGAAATACAAAGAGAAATAAATAAAAGAATAAATATATATAATGACATAAAATATAAATGATCCCTTTATTTTTCCCTATTCTTTTCCCTTTTGCTTTTCCCTTATAGAGTCAAGCTGTCAATCAACTGGCTTTGGGTGGGCCTTCATGCCCAGGTTGAGTAATCAATTCTTGCACACATGAATAGGTTTGACTCCAGCACAGGTTGTTTTGACCAGACAACAGATGTCATTTTCAAAATGAAGATGGCTAATCAAATGAATTATTGTCAAGAACAAAAGTTCTGTTCCAGCAAAGTGTTTCTATTGCAATGTTTTAAAAGTCACAGACAAATTATGAACACCGGCGCACACATTAGGTAGCAATGCCTTCTTCCTTCCTCCGATTCAACCCGCGGTCCCTCGCGTGCGTCTTCCTCGTTTCACGGCGGTTAGCATCCAGCCCTTGTGTCACATCTACTTCCTGTTGTCCTGCTAAAAAGCTCCTGCCAAAGCAGGATTCATGTGTGCATGAATTGATTAGTCAGCCTGGGCATGAAGGCCCGCCCAAAGCCATTTGAGTGACAGCTTGGCTCTATAAGGGAAAAGCAAAAGGGAAAATAATATGAAAAATAACCAATTTATATTTTATGTCATTATATGTGTATATTTATAATTTTATTTATTTCTCTTTATATTTCCACATTTATTGTCTTATTCTTTCCCATATTTATTCTGTTTTCATGTCACTCCTTTGAGTCCATACGGTGGAACACGAAACAAGTAAAACTGAATAAAATAAAATACCAGGCCCTCTCCACAGAGGACAGGCTGTTCTACCAGCCCTCGAGCAGGGCAGGATGTTCTCACCAATCAGATGCACCACAGATACCAGTGTGCTTTACCTCAGATGAAAACCTTCATACAGGAAGACAGCAAAGTACCCAATCAACAGCAAGATATTACACATTACGCAATGTTACATTTTGCTCTTACAGTTTCTTATTCACTTTTCTACCATCCCATTGTCTTCTGTTACATCGAGCTGCCTATCACCATCATATTGCTGCTCATATTCAAATCCATCAGCTGACCTTATCACTAATGCAAAAACAATGAGTCATTTCCTCAAGATAAGGAGTGCACTGGAAGTGATATGAGGCTTTGTGTCTCGCCCACAGTAAACAACTCCCATGTGTGATGGGAAATTCTAATAGCAGCGCTTGCTGAGGAAAAAGCCACCGCAGCGAATGACCAGTTCCTTCTTAATGCTGCAGCCCTGGAGCCTCATTTGGCTGCTTAACATCTGGGAGACCCACCCAGAACAAGTTACAGCTCCCAAACATGATGACCCACAAGATCAATACAGTGAACGGAAGGGTGGGGGCTGCAGGGTGTAGGAAAGGGAGGAGGTGGAGCGGACAGCAAGAGAGTCAAACAGACAGAGAAGGGCTGCCAGAGAGACCAACTTACAGGAAAGCTTTCCTTTGTTAGCTCTGCAACTTCTGCAAGACCCAGTGTCCAGTGTTTCCCACAGGACTTCATGAGATCCTGGGCGGAGGACCCCAGAGCCTTTAGGTGGTGCGGGGTCTAAAACGTTTACAATTTGAAAGTTAAATGCATCAAAAAAAAAGTACAAAAAAAGCACAATATCAAATTAGGAACCAGAAGGAACACTGTGGGGGATTTCAGGGACGCATCTGAATCTGTACTAAATAAGAGAAAGATGGCGTGGTTCGAAACATGGGATGGCTACAGGCAAATCAAATGTTTAGTGTATAGGACTGGTAGCTAAAATACTGTCTGAAACAGCTGCCAGCAATGTTTCGGGAGAAAGGAAGGCATTAACCAACACCGTGATCTGACAACTCAATGTTCACAAAGTATTATGGTTCTGCTAAGGTAACAAAGAGAGCGCCCCCTGATCAGTGGATGAGCAGTGATGTAACTGGCATCTGCGGATTACGCTGCCAGGCAGTCAGACTGCTCTCTCAGGGACAACCAGTGCATCCAGGCCAGGAGGACAATGTCCCCTTTATGAGACTTTACAACTATGCAGACTGAAAACTAGGCTAAAATGCTGTGACACAAGCAGGTCTCAGCCTGTTTTTCAGCCAAAGCACAGCAGGAAACACAGATGTAAAGATGCCCAAATGTAAAGTTATGTAAAAACAATCCAGAAAAGGCCATTTAAACAATTAAAGGAACACTTTGAAAACACATCAGATCTCAATGGGGAATAAAATCCTGCTGGATATCTGTACTGACATGGACTCTGGGTAACGTGTTAGGAACAAAAGATGCCACATCGTTTGATGGAAATGAAAATCATCAACCTACAGAGGCTGAATTCAAAGACACCCTGAAACTCAAAGTGAAACATGATGCAGCAGCTCGTCCATTTAGCTGAAATGTCACTGCAGCAACTCAACATGGTCCTCAGTAGTTTCTATGGCCTCCACCTGCTTGATGCTGCCTGACAACGTCGGGGCTCCTAATGAGACGACGGATGGTGTCCTGGGGTATCTGCTCCCAGACCTGGACCAGGGCATCACTGAGCTCCTGGACAGTCTGAG
>JAVQJF010024520.1:0-16907 GCA_036023855.1 Gadopsis marmoratus | reverse complement strand
GATCTCTGTCACCTGTTTCCCAGTGTTCACCTGTGTCTGTTTTCCTCGTTTGTCTGGTGTATTTAAGTGTCGTGAAGTCTCAGTGTCCTTGTGGCGTCATAGTCAATGTTCAAGTCTTCGCCGATCAAACACAGAGGGACTCGATGTCCCTCTGTGTTTGCTGTTTCCTGGTTATCTGGAGATCTCACCATATCTGTACGTACTCCCGCTGCAATGACATCATTAAAACCAGATTTGCGTACTGGCTGTCTGCTCATGGGTTCTTTCACTCCTCCATCCACCCCCGGTCGTGACACTTTTAAGATGAAAAACAGAGCAGTGGTACCTGATCGGTATTTGATACAAAACCCTGAGTGTAGGTATTGTGACGTCACGAGAGGCCGAGTCATAGAAGCACATGCCGGCCTGGTGGACTACAACACAGGACTACAAAAGAGCATGGCGATGGGGAAGGACTACAAAACCCACGTGCAGCTGGGTAGCCACTGGAGCAGGTGCTGCCCAGCTGAGATGAATCACCTGATAATGAGGAGAGAAGGTTAAAAGAAAGAGAAGAGCGCATGGGGAAAAGAGCGTTACGAGGAGAAGCCGAGAGAAAAGATTCAAAGGAGTGAGTAAGAAACTGTTGTGGACAGTCAGACTGGAGAGACTGTGGTAAACGGTACAATAAGAAGGACGAAGAATATATTGCACTGGGAGATGCTTGTTATATGATGAACTTATGACCAAGAATGGAATAAGTTAAGTTGTAATATAGCTTATTTGGGTTGACATAAACCGGTTATTTAAAGGAGGTGTAAACTCCCTGCATTGTCTTGATTCATTGCACCCAAACCTGCCAGACAGTCAGTCCACAATCCCGGCCTCCCGAGACGTCACAGTATGGGGACTGGTATCAGGAGTGAACCAGTCATCCATAGTTATAACATGCTAATTGGCTCTTTCACAGGGTCACAAAACTAGAATGTATAGAAAAGGCCATTTCTTTTGTTTACTGTTAAAAATCTGCCTTCAATGACTCCGTTTCTCTGTGTGTGACAAAGAAATTTACTGATATACTGCCAAGACAACATCACTTTGATTGACTGAGAATCTATAACGCACAAGTGTGTTTTAATACACCATTATGCCAAGGGCAGCAGTGCGACCCAGATGCAGTCACAAAACTAGACATGCAAAAATACACACACGTCCCTTTGAAATGCATATCGGTCCTCACAAATTCACACAAAGTTTATACACAGCATCAAGCAACAGCTACCAACCCGGCCAGGATTTAAAACAAGTGTGAACATCACGTGTGAATCAACAGCTCGTGTTAAAAAGGCAAAGCCGCAGAGGAGAAAACTTCAAAGTAGCATGCTTCAAGCGGACCGGACTTATCGGGTATGTCACACTTCATAAGAAATGCATGCAGCGTCTTTCTCGTGACCTACTGATGTGAAGGCGGCTCCTGCAGGCCCATGTTCTTGAATGAAAATAATTGTGGCAGGCATTGGGAGGAATCAGAGATTGAAGGCCGGGGCGACTCCCCAGAGAGGCAGCCAGTGCAGCTCTGTGTTCTCTACATGCGAGTCACCAGGTCACATCGATAGTTGATGGGTGATTTTGAGATATTCTGCATTTTAGTAGAAATGTTTAAGAAATTCATAATGCAAACATTGAAAGCTAAATCAAGGCATGCTTCTAATATGATGACTAATAGTCTACAGCCAGGCTAGGATCTCTGTCAGAGTGTGGGCACATCGGTCACACAAAAGTAATGCTATCACACTGATTTAGCAGGTAATGTTTACCATGTTAGCAGGCTAACGTTTGCTAATAGCACCAAACAAAGTTAAGCTGAAGTTGATGGGAAGGTCATTAGTTTTGCAGGCATTTAGTCATAAATCAATGTAAAACAAATTCACATTTTGACTGTGTGATGGCCCTATATAAAAAATTAAGGGGATTGCCAAAGTGATTGCAATTCATCCTGAGAGGAACATAAATGTCTGAACCAAAGTCCATGGCAATCCATCCAAACATTTCAACACATTTCCCTTAGAATCACAGATATCAATCTCGTGGTGGTACAATACTGCTACAACCCATGTATTTTGTCTGCATTTCCTGTTTTATTTTGAAATCCTTCCTGTCTGTTCAGTTCCCGCCCTCATGTGTCACTGATTTTCTTTATACACACACAGGTTCCTTTCCTTTGTCATTTGTCGATTCATTCTGTTCGTACCCCTGTTATGTCACTGTTTGCTTCTGCTTGCCCTGTGTTTAGTTTCCGTGCTCCTGTGGATGTTCCTCGTGCTTTTGTCTCTGGACTTGGAGTTACCAGTTGCCTGGCTACCTGCATTACCCTTATGAGCTCATTTGCCACTAATAAATCATTGAACTGCACCTGGCTGCCTGCGCCGTCTGCTCTTGGGTCTTTTCCCTGCCTCCGCTACTTCGCACTCGCATGACAAAGACAAAAAGTCAGGGGGGCACCAAAGTCATTTCGAATCATCATCTAGGAACCATGAATGTCTTTACCCAATTGTGTGCCTACCCATTTAATAGTTGTTGAGATATTTCAATCTGAAAAAACTGGCCAACCATTTTTGCCATCCCTAGATTTGTGGCTGACATGGCTAAAAACTACAAATTCCCAAAATACCCACAAGAGCCCTGGCTACCCTAGTTCCAGACCTTCCGATGGTTTTTTTTTAGCAATTCAAATAGGTCTGTTGCGCTCATTGACGGCCGATCCCCTGGTTGTAAAAACGGCTGAGCCAATCAGAGCTTTACAGGTGAGATTAGGAATGGGGCTGTCATCTCCCCGTGCCGCAGCCGGAAAAATAGCGACGCTGTCATGAAAATGGGAACTAGCGTGTTTGAAGTGAATGCAATTGTAACTGAACTGTAAAGGTCGTTGCAAGTCAGAAACGGCAACTCTTCAATCTGAATATTTTTTCAAGCAATGTGAAAAACATTAACGTAAGTCAACTTGAACACAATGTCACACTCAGAAATGAAGTACATTAAGTTACTTAATGTTTATTTTTTTAAGTAATCCATATATTTGTGAGTAGTATGTAAAGATGTATATCTTCAGTAGGAACCAATGGGCTTTAGGGCTGAGAACATCAAACAGGGCAGAAGGGTGAGCCAGAAAGCATTAAGAGACGGACTAATGAGCATATGACACGCTCTACTAAACATCAATTCAGCCGACGTTTGACCGCATTAATATGAGTGTCACCAAGAGTTCATCCCTGGCTGTCACTAGAGAGTCAAGGGTCAAACCGTAGTTCTATACACATCACCGGTAACCACAGAATTACTCTGACTTACCAATCGTACTAATCTAATGCAATCAAAAACAAAAGCTCTGCAATGTATCCTTTTCAAAGTTGGGACATGTGACAAGATGACTCTACAGTGTCTCAGCTCCTGGCAAGGAGGGAATATCTGGTAGATTTAAAGGTTTCTATGGAATCTTTTTTTATCTCCGATTCAGGGTCACCATTGAAATTCTGACTACAGCTGCTGTCCCCTGCAAAAGAGCAAGCTACACCTTTCAAGCCTACAAGGGGCGAGTGGCCTTTATTCGCTCATTGCTTGTGTGAATAAATAAAGGCTAGTGGCTGATAAAGGCCAGGCAGAAAGCATTGTGTGGTGGAAATGCCTGAACTACAATGGCTCACATAGTAAATTCACAAAATAATAAATAATCAGTTCAACAAAAGAATCATGTCATCCTGACCACTCTGTCGCTCTCACTTTCTTTTTTGTTTTACACAAACCCTTCCAGTTGCTTCTACTTTGGGATTTTTTTTTTTAAAAATCACTGTTACCTACTGTTATAACATCTTACCAGAAAAGGGAAAGATTATGCCCTTTGAGTCGCTGGTAGGCTTTAAATGTGAAACATCTGTGCAATTGGGAATTTGAAAAACTGCAATTAATTAGTTAGCAAAAACAGTTTTTGTATTTAAAACAGAACTTCAGATTATGGCATGTTATAATGACAGGATACATGCAATGGGTTCTGTCCCTAATTTATTCAATTCAATTCACGCCATATCATAAAGTTATCTCAGGGCACTCTTTCATATAGAGCAGGTCTAGACCGACTCTTTAAACTTATCAGGTAACCAGTGCTTGCATTAACAGCAAATAAAAACAAAATCAGATCCAAAAACAGGTAGGCTTCCTCTAAACCCCCAGACGCTATTTGAAAATGTATGTTAGATTAAGGAATCGGAGATATTAGCTTATGTCCGATTGTTAAGCCAGATGCACATTGGTGGACAGTCTGGTATATTTGTGCCACTCTATTGGTCAGCGAGTCAGAGAGGGACACAAGCCAAATGTGTTGGTCTGCAGGTCTCTCTCTCTATGGCGGAGCCTGTTTCCTTGTGACTGGTAGGCAGATAATTACAGAGTAGATCAAGACCCTCTCCAGGGTTGTTAGTGTTTCAATTAATGATGCATCCCAATAAAGCCTTCCTGCTTCCTAGGATTGCTAAACTATTTACCTCCTCACATTATCTCAAATGCACTGAATACAAGGAAAAGTCGGTGCCAGTGGCTTGTTTTGACCATTTTGCTGCACCAGATCTGAGGACATGACTGCATCTTACAATTTCGACTACGTGCCAATCTGTCGGTTACAATGTTAGAGAGCTTCAGTTGAAAACCCAATTTTTAACATCTGCATGGGTGTTGTAGCTTCCATGTTTTCCAGAGAACGTGCTCATGGACTTTGCTCAGCCTATAATAATGCAATAATGGCATACTTTTGGTATTTTCATAACCTCAAAATGCTTTTTACTTGTTAGTTTGGCATTTCAATGCCCAGGACAGAGCACATGACACACATGTGGGAGGAGAGATGCAACCAGATGGGAGATCTATGCAGATAAGACGCATTTTAATAAATACTGTGTTTTTCATGACAATAGAAATGCAAGGGTCATGTTTTCAATCACTCCATTAATAAGAATCAGAATTAAAAACAGGTTTATTAATAGTAGGTTTTGTGTTGTGGTCCATAACAGTGGTCCTCTTGGCACCAGACATTTAATATGGTTTTAGTCTTTTGTTGAAAATGTATATTAGTTTAATTATATATACTGTGACAGCCCAACGGTGCCCGGAGGGGGCGGGGTCCCAGGCTCCGTCTGGGGTAGGTGATTGAAGGCAGGTATCTGCACGTGGCTACCTGACCACCTGCTGGGAGCATCAGTCTTAGTGCAGGTCAATACCAGCATCCCCATCTGTATGTGCATAGCCTTCATTCCATCCCCACCTTCTACTCAGTGTGCAGGTTGCACCCCCCAGTGGTGAATCCCTGAACAACAGGCTCAGTTCCATTGTAACTAGATCATTCATTTAACTTGATAAACAACACAACATACCTACTGTGTACGCACGTTTCTGTGAAATATGATGGCGCAGGAATCAGATCTAATGTATTCTAAATGCCATTTTTTCCAGACATTTGATGAAGTCAGAACTGTCTGTTTAGTAAATGAGCGCCCTCACCCAACAGAAGCCTCATGTCAGTTTACAAATGATGTGAGATGAATGATGATGACCTTCAATGCTCATTGAGCAATTTTCTAAACACGTCCATTACTCCAGATAAAACATTTCTCTTAGGATGGAAGAGGGAAAGGAAAATGAGACAGGGAGGAGACAGAGACCAAGGGGTGGTGTGTCCAAACCAACAAAGACAAATTGTACTGTAATGCATTATGATGTATTGCAATGTCCTTTTTCAGATTCAAATAAAGTATAAGTTTTATTTCCTTGTAAACGAATCCCAAGAAAAGACCCAAGCCAATGAATTGGCACTACTATACACATTGTCTGCGTACCCAAAGCCCGATGTATCTTACTCCTCTGTGGGGGAATGACCAAAGATGACATTAGGAGCCATGGCAAAAATGAAAGAATATTGTCGTGAGCTGTTTTTAAAGAGTTATTCTTTAGTAGAATGCCAGGTCAAGAAATCAGAAAGTCTTGTGAGAGACAGACTAAGACTTTGTTGGTTTGGTTCGGCACGTGAGACGTGTTGACAAGAAAGAAATATATAGAATAACGCCAAACATATCCTTTTACTAAAAGAAAAAAAGAAAAAAATATATATAGATGTTATTACACTGTGTGTAGGCATCTTAAAGTGAGGTCCCCTTATTGTGCCCCTGCGTTAGTTGATCATGTATCTGTTGTTACAAGCTAAATAAAGATTAGCTAAACTAATCATTCTAGTCAGAGTGTATTTTTATATCAAAACATTTTCTCTTCCTGAAAAACATGAAACTATTTTTAAAAATCACTCATCTTGATCCCAGGTGACTAAACAAAAATGCACCCAATCAAATGTACTTTGGGCAATTACTTAACCCCACCCATTATACAAATCTGTACACGTAGTAACTGACAGAGCTATCACAGGAGGTGGTGCATGTTAGGATAGCTCTCATAACTATACCATACCACACATCCTGTTTCACTATGAAATACCAGTACTTCCCTTTATAGAAGCTAAAGATGCTCTAACCTCCATTGTTCACTGTGACATGAAGTCCCATCTCCTGACAAACAGTCCCATGAGAAACGCATTTCAGAAGCCTCTAAATAAACAACTGAATGTGAATGTGACAGGAATTGCAGAGAGTGGAGAGAGGATAGGTGAGGGACTTGTAATTCCCGTGCAATCCTGGTCATATCAGGGTCAAAGAGCGTGTGTGCAGCTCGTACATTGAGCTGCATGCCGTGAGCCTACGTCCATATCATTTGCCAGGGGACTTTCCCCATGCTATCATTCTGGCTGTTCATGTTCCTCCCATGTTCGTCACTCGCAACCGACGTCATACACCCAGTCATCACAAGACTTCAGACGCAGCACCCGAATGCCTTCACCATGATATCTGCTGGTGTAACTCTAGCCGGCTCAAAATATTAATTGTTGTTTTGCTCATTATATATAATTTCCTGCCAGATTGTCTGGTTTGCACCCACCCTCAGTTTCAAGCCTTTGCTTTCAACCTGCTTGACCATTTGCCTGTTCCCTGGATTCTTGGACTTACTGCAACTTGGATGAGTTTGCCTGTTCTAACTGATTTCCTGGTTTTGACCCCTGTTTTGCCCTTTGACTGAATCAAACGAGAACTTTCATTTTGACCCGATTGCCTGGGTGTTGTGCCTCTGGGTTCACGCTTGCCATTTCTCTGAGCTGCTGCATCTGGGGACTTCAACTATGTCACTGACATTTGTGGACTGTTTAAACCAGGTGGTTTAAGACACTGAACCTGCTGTATGCCAATGTTAAGGATAGCATAGCCCTCCCTCCCCTCAGAAGATCAGATCACAACCTGATCCTCTAGTCCAGCGGTAGCCTGCGACTACTAGGACTGTGAAGAGATAGTCACAGGAGACCAATGAGGACATACAGACTAGGATGTGCGCTGTAATTCACATGGACATTGATGAACTCAAAGAAGTTGATGTACCCTGTTACTGAATCTGTGAGGATAATGTTGTTCCAACAGACTCTATTCACTCTTTTCTTAACGGCAAACCCTGAGTCCCTTGAATGAGAACTAGAGGGTCTGCATGCTGTGGAAAACATCCTGCCTGGTTCCTGCACCTAAGAAGGCATGCCATGGCGCCTCCAATGACTACAGGCGCTGACTTCCCACCTTATGAAGTCGGTGGAGAGAGACTGGTCCTGTCACACCATGGCCCATGGTAAAACCATTACTGGACAGCCTTCAGTTTGTCTACCAGCCAGGGGTGGCGCGTGATTTCTTTGGTGGTGTCAGAGTTGGAGGATGCTGCCCAAACTGCAGAGCATCATGAACAGTGACTCTCACTCTCTCCAGGATGTGCTGGTCACGCACAGGAGCGCCGTCAGCTGTTACCACCATGATACGCGACAGAATGCCACAGGAAGAAAGGAGTTCTTGTCAATCAACTTTACAGCTCATCTACGTCATGTTGAGAGATGGACAGCGGAGGCATGGAGTGCTGAGATGGCTCCAACCTCCATTTCGACGCGGCTCTCTCTGGATTACTGTCTCATGGAGTTATTACTCTCACATAATGTGCAATAATGGAATATATTGTGCAACTTCATGGACATAATGAGCATTCTGAATTAACCATATATATTTACCTGCACTTCAGATTTGATAGTGTACATACATAGCTATATGCCACTTTGCCATACATATCTATATGCAGCTCACCAAGAATGATCTTTATCTCTAACCTGATGATCCTTACCCTGTTTATATTTTTGGCACTGTGTATATTCTGGATTTGCAATTAACAGTTGATTTTTATGATCCCTACCATGTTCTTCAGGCACCACTATGTTTGATAGCTCATTACTTACGCATTAAATAAAATCGCAAAACTGCAATAAATACAGAAACAATGCAGAAATTATTTACATTGCTGGATGAGCCAGTAAAATTGGTGCTATGCAGTGTTACTTCTGTTTTACGTTGAAAAACTGTGGTGAACCTTTCTGAGCAGCAAATGAAGGTTTCCGTCATATACTGTCTTTATGACACATATCTTACCTCCCCTGCCAGCGAGGCGTACGATTTCCTTTGCTCTGTTCTAACGAGCTGTTTTGGAGGCATGTTTGAATGTCTCTTCTTATCAGCATGAACTGCAGAGAAAAGAAAAAAAGACAAGTTAGAATAGACAGAAAGTGAACAAATGTGACAAAGACTTTGGCCTGAATTCACAGTGTACAGTGTACTATGAATATCAATGTACTCTGCATATTTTGTATTATTATATTATATAACACAGAACACAGGCACAGTCTTTGGACAGACCAAGTCAGTGTCCATTCTCAATATAGGGCTGTATAAAATCAAAGGGCATAATCAGTAACAAAAACTAAAAACTGCAGTCTCCCTCTTTTCCACTGGGTGTCATTAGTAGATAATCAATTACAAACCAATAGATGGAGCCCCGTGGTCATGATGCCACAATTGCTCAAAATGTCACAGCATAATTTAAAATGTGTTTATGTAGAGAGACACTGATGAACCAAGACCATGACAAAACTACCAGAATGAGGGGCAGAAACTGAGAAAAATTCAAAAAATGTAAGATATAAAAATGTGATGATTATTCATACGACTAATAACAGTCCAATATGAGAGAATATAAAAATTAGTTTGAATAGGGGATCTAACAGAGGACACTGAGGCAGGGGGTTCTACAGCCGAGAGGCTCGGACAGCAAAAGGAGAATTCCAGTTTATTACAGACTGGCATAATAGTGCTCTCACCAAAATAAATCGCTACAACAGAAGATGACAACATATGTCATATTTTTTTTTGTCTGTTTAAATTATGTCTAATTGACATACTTTGTATTGAGGAGTTGTGTGCATTGATGGGTCAAACAAAGTTTTGTGGTTCAAAAAAATAAATAAAGTCACACCACTGCCACTTTGCATAAGTCACGTGGCCACTAGGTCCTTGTCAGGTTAACACATTTTGGTTGTTTAGGCATGTGAACCAACAATAGACGCTGTCGTTTCTAATGTGAGGACAGACTCGTGATGGATGCTTACAGACTGTTGGGGGTCATAATTTTGCCGTTAATCTTTGTTTTCTCTTCCAAATAAGGCTGACTAACCTGGAGGTCGGTTTACAACCTGTCTGATCATAAGGTCACCGTGGTCCCACAGCTCCACACTTCACTTGTTGAGCACGACGATGTCAGCGATATAAATGGACAAAACTCAGGTTGTCGTGCAGAATCAGGCTACCCTTAGCAGGTAGCGCAAGAGGACACACTCCAGGAAACTAACTGTTACTGGGACATGGCATCCAGCAAAGTCGGGTTATTTAATTTAATGACATGCAAGACCACGTAAAGTGTCTTTATGGTCAGTAGTTAATCCGAGATGATTTCAGACATCAGAAAGGACCCATGGATGACCAGGAGAAGCCCAAGATGACATTCAGAGACCTAAAATCCATCATGAGTATCCACACACACACACACAGTGTATTTACAGACCACAGCATGCACATCCAGCTCGAAATCTCGTGACCTTTATCAAGCTGAGTGGCAGTCTGTCAGCCCTCATTATGCAGCAAATCACTCGGAGACAGCCTATTCCTGGAGAACTGTGAATCTGTTATCCTAGCGCTGTCACATGCTTTTCAAATTATTGTACCCCATGACTGCTACTGTATAAGCATCTTTAAAACATACAAGACTGTGTAGCTCCGTGATGCAACCTCTGGGAGAGACGACGAGGTCCAAGTGGCTCTGGCAGCTGCGGCAGCCTGTGCCAGGCAAGCGGCAATCGTTCAGCCGTTGAGAGACACCTCCCTTGACTCCCTGCCAACCAGGGCGGGGCCAATTTCCTGGGAAAACCCACAGGAGAGAAGTGTGGATGGCTTGTTGTCACGACAGGTCAGCAGCTGCAAATCTGTTTTTAGGATGGTTGTTGAGCAGGCACGTTCTACTTTTGTTTTTCAAGTCATTTTATGTAATTACTTTCACCACAGAGGTTGTGGTTTTTTTAAATAGAAATAAAAATTACTTTTATAATCATTTGTACCCATCCTTTAAAATAATGAAAAACAAACCCTCCTTTTTATTACGTATATAAAAAAAAAAACATGTAGGCTACTTAAAGGAATTCGATGGACTCTCTATACCACCCTTGAAGACCTTGACTTTGCCGATGACCTAACCCTCCTCTCACATACACACTTACAGCAAAAAACAGTGAGACTCCAGTCCACATGCCATAAAACCAAAGCTGTGCCCATCGATATACCAAAAGGAATAAAAAATATAAACAGATTATAGAAAACACTCACAAATTCACATACCTAGAAAGCACTATTTCTGATGTCCTGACTACAACTTAATGTAAAATTAATGTGGCTACATGTCTACAAATTTTTTTCCAAACCGTTTTTCACTTTTGTAACACCTAAGAAGCAGCAGAATGACAATGTACACTCGCATAGTTAAAGGTACTATAACAATTTACATGTAGCCTATTGATCAGTTTGTATTGCCTTTGTGTGAATGGAGTGTAACGTAACGTAAAAATAGGACCTTCAATGTGAAGGGCTCGGGACAGATTTTCCAGCAAAATCCAAAGGATGTGGCTATGAGTGGATGCTAGTTGGCTAGCTTGCCAAATTACTTCATCAGCTAATGTGATCCAAGATACTAACTTATGTATGATGATGGACGGTGTTGGTTTTAGCCAACAATAATTTATGCAACGGTACAAAGGACAGGTGTATAACTAACAACGATGCAAAGCAGGGACGGCCAACTAGCTAACTGTAACCTATGCTAAAATAACATTAGCCAGCTAGCTGTAATTTTGCTACACTGCTTCATAATGTTAGCTGATGAATTAATTTGCAAATAACAAGCTAGTTACTATCATGGAGCCAATGGTCCAAATTAAATATTATATTGTAATTCACATTCAGTCTCCTGTGTGTCACGTGACTCACGTAGCTGTTTTTATTTTATTATTATTATATTTGGCCAGTGCCCAGGATGCTCGCTCCCACCTACGGAGGGCGACAGCAAGCAAGAGGATGCCGACTGCAGCACACGTATCGGCCACCGGGTGTCATTAATAACAAGGAGTTTCTGAAAACACAATATAAAATATAAAATTATTCAATAAAGTCACTCTGCTGCTGCCCAGATGTTACAAAGAAGTGGAGAAACAAACATGTTTGTATAAAATGTGGCAGAATTTCTCATTTTTAGTTTATATTCATTAAGAAGCCCTTTTGTTTTTGTGACTGTCATTTGTAATGGATTGTTACAAAGGAATATTAATGTAATTTTAGAAAAGAATGTGTCTTTGTTCCTTTTTATTTCGGAACGGGCAAAATTATAACCTGCGTGGCAACGGTAATTACATAGAATTAAAGAAAAAAAATAGAATGTCTTTGCTCATCAACCATCATAAAACAGATTTATGGCTGCTGACCTGTTTCCATCCTGTGGGTTTAAATTGGAGATTTGGCACCACGTTAGTTGACAGCGAACTACCGAATGAGTGACGCTCGTCTGCCACTAGTTACCACAGAGTGCCAAGGCCACCGACTGGATCTCGGTGCTGTTGGTCTCTAGGGTGAAATCTGAATACAGCGGCAAGTGATCGGTTGGGTGTGTGGAGGTGTGAAAGTGGGAGGGCTATGAACTGCTCTCTCACCGCTTCATTCTTTACAGCAAGAAAAAAAAGAGACAACATTCAACACAACAGACTAATAATAAAACCCATCATCTCTCTCTCACTCAGAACCCAGATCCGAGACCAAACCAATCATTAGAACCCACACCTACTATCATTTGTGAATTATTTAATGTCTTCAAAATCTTTGATAGAGAAGATCAACATCAGTCTCTGCCTGCTGTCAAAAAATAAATAAAATGAACCAGCATGTGCTGGGAAAGAGGCAGGGTACATTCTGAACAGGTCGGCAGTCTGCTGCAACACCTGCTGAACAAATCCACGGGACTGTATTTGTATGAAAGACCATAATCAAACTGTTCGACCGAATACAAGAGGTCTTACTTTTTCCCCAATAAAGCTTGAGTCATAAAAAGACAGTCTACAGTTCTGTTTTTAAATATCGAGGTAGATGGAGGAAGACATCTTATATTACAAACACCTCTCTGATGCAAGTCAAGCAAACCGAGAACCAACCAGTAATAGTGAAAGCAGCCCTCCAGGCTTAGATCTGTCCGTCTGTCCGTCAGAATCAGTCAGAAGGAGCACGTGTTAAATGTTCACGAACCAAGTCACTGAACGAGGAAGTGACGTTCTAACTCAAGACCCGTCTGGATGAGCGAACCGGCAGATTTGCATTTTCATTTTGACACCAAAAGAGCATGGTGATATGTAAACGTACGTATAGGAGACTGGGTGGCGCCGTGCAGCTTTCTGCACTTGAATATTGTCCGCTGTGCAGCAGGTTAATCGCGTTGAAAATTTACACTCATTCTGATTTAAATAGTGTTTGTGTAAATTGAAAATTGGGTTACAATGTTTATATTGCATTTGGATACAAGACTTGGAAAGTTAAATGTCACAACCGTGTTACCATTGTCACTTTAACAAGGTCATGCAATGCCCCAGAAGAGTATGTGAAAAGGCAAATTGCATTTTCATCTTTACACAAATACTTATGTGGAAGATTATGCTATTGTGGAATTACATTTTCAAGATCGCATGATCATTTTAATATAATCCCCTATAGGCTTCCATATAATAAGCATCATTTGATGTTGTACAGTCTAAAAATCTGTATGTCTGTCTGGACAGCTACTTGACATTCGGTGCATGTATTCATCATCTTAAAAAAGGAGTACTGTGGATATTTAAGATGGCGTTTCCATAATGCTGGACAAATTAAAAAAACACAGCGGTCAAATTCAAAGCAGCAGAGGCTGCGATATCGCAGTTTAGCTGTGGGTCAAATGCCAGAAACACGGGATTCTACACTTCGTAGCATCTTTCCATTAGACTTTCCCTGCCGATGCATTTCTTCCAAACCCTCAAATCCCTTTTAAGTCACGCGGAAAGTTTAAGTCACCAAGCTCCAGATCAGGTAACCCTGGTGACACCACTATATATATATATATATATATATATATATATATATTATTAATTTTTTTTTTTCCCCTCACACTTCACAAATGACATGATGCAGCCGTTTCCACAGCTTTGTGGCCAGTAGGATCCCCATGAGATTCACATGAATCCAGCTCTAACCACAGACAACACCTGTGACATCCAGACAACGCACCGACCACTGACGTCATTAAGTTCGATGGCTGAACTCCAGCTAGTTTACTGTAGTTCGGCGACTCAACCACACTTTGTGTGTGGGCAGAAAGGACAATCTGCGTCGGTTTTTGTTTTTGTTTTTTTTGTTCAGTTGTCGCTTGCCATTCTGATGAGGTGCGATTCGCGGACCCGACGCAGTCACCGGTTCGCTAAAGCTACCACGCCGCCGCACTTCCTGCCGGCGTTCCCCGGCCCGCGGTGGGGACGGGCGGCCACGCAGCTGCAGGACACCGCGGGAGAGCTGCCTACCTTGGACAGCGCCAGGAGTTTGTGCAGCCCCTCTGGAGCCTCCGCCGGCAAAGAGGCGCCGGTTTAATGTTCTGACAGCAACTATGTCCGGTGCCTGCAGCCGTCACAACATCCGGTTACAGCTTCGTCTCCTCGCACTGTCGCGCATCTTCGTTGTTTTAAAAGCAGCGGCTCCGAGACTCGTTCTCAGGTCGGTGTGTGGTGGGCTGAGGTGGATGCTGCCTTCACGGAATGTCGGAAATAAGGCAACGGAGAGAAATGGCCCAGCAAATTAACCATCAGCAGGTCATTGTTGTGACGTGTGTGTATTGTGACGACGCCGTGAGAGGTGTGGAGCTTGCGTAGGCGTCCTGCAGGTTGTTATAGGTGCGAGGAAGAATCGCAAAACGCGTCGTTCATAAACTTTATTTCAACTGTTTGAACTACGTACCACACGCTGTTACTTCACTCGTACCTTGTTCGTTCGGTTCTCTCCAGCCTGCTCCTCCTCTTGTCTCTTCACTCAGCTCTTTTTAACAGGCGCTCTCATTCATTCCAGCAATCAGCCGATTTCTGCCAGCTGTGTGGTGTCGGCTCGGTTCTACCCCGCAGCCGCTGGGAGTTGTAGTTCTTTTGTCGCCATGATGTCCACTAGTCCCTGTCGTACCCTGTAGTACCTGTCCTGTAGTCCCTGTCGTAACCACAGGGCGGGGACGTACCGCCCGGCTGTGACGCAGCCTCTCCCGATGTCACTATATATATATATATATATATATATATACACACACCATGTGACTAAACATTAAGTAGTCTTGCTGGTCTGGAACCAGTATCTGGTGGTTATTGTAAGGTTTCCATCATCTTCTTTCTGAGACATATATATATACATATATATATACTGCTCAAAAAATTATAGGAACACATTGAAAACACACCAGGTCTCAATGGGAAAAGAAAATCATGCTGGATATCTATACTGGTATGGACTGGGTAATGTGCTTAAAAAATGTTCCTTTAAGTTTTTTTGAGCACATACATACATACATCAGAATGAAGATGATGGAAACCTTACAATAACCACCAGATACTGGTTCCAGACCAGCAATACTACCTAATGTTTAGTCAGACTTTTGACACACTGCATGGCAATGCCACACAGTGTGTAAATCCCAAGTCTAATTCTCATCCCAGTGTAACTGACAATTTGTTCATAATAGACATTTGTATTTACTACTTTAGCTCCTAAATACATGTACCTGCACTAAAAAAAAAACAACCATGGATCATGAAGGCAACGTTACCCTTATCTGTGTCTGTTCCAGCAGCAGTAACAAGAGTCCAATTTACACACACACACACAGGCTTAGTGAGCATGCCTGTGGTGTCCATTTACCAGGCCAGTTGCCATAGTTCTGGTACAATGCCGTCGTACAAACCGACATTGTCACCAACCTCGTCTATGCACATAGCAACCAACTTTGTTGTCCAGTGATCCAGTGATGTAAATGCATTTTGAGAAGGCAAACAGGAATTATCCTGCAGGAATTATTTAAAAATGTTGTTTTTGGTAATCCACATTACCACTACTGTACTGTCTGTGCATTGGCAATAAACTTGATGTGAAATTAATACTAAGAGGCTGTAACGCCATTTAAAAAATGTACTCTGTAACAAAAAGTTACAGGAATCAGTTTTTGTGCTCAACTTGACACTTCTCAGCAGACTGATTAACTCTAACTGAATTTCAACATTTTCGCTACGAAATCACTAAAGACATCTTATCAATTGTTAATATGGCTCTTACAGTCAATGATGCACCACTATAGTTGATCAGCATACTTTCCAACCTCCAGGCTTTATGGCCTAAATTGGGAGACTAAATCTAACCAGGGTATCTTCCCCCAGAATATTGTTAATTTCCTGCATTCTAGTGACATTATGGAGTAATTATGTGGAGTCAGGAGGACAGGGGGCTTTGCAAAATGAAACTCTCACCAGAAGTTTAATTTTTCATTTGAATATATGAGCAAAGAAAGTTAAGAATAATCTGCATTTTTACATGCTTAAACTACTTAAATATTATCAAACCAGAAAAGTGGTAAATATACATAAAAAAAAAAGATGTCTACATCTTGAGCCCAGAACCCTACTGAACATCACATGCTGTGGATTTCAATTAGGGATATAAGCTGCAACCATTGACTTCAAGACCCAGACTGTGGGTCCTAGAGTCCAGGGGTGAACTACTTATTTCTGTCCTATCCTGAGCCTGCGTAGCTGTCACGTGAGAAACACGACTCATATATTATTGTTGTCATGCGCATGCATGAAAATTATCGACGTACTCTGAGACGACTCGTTCCTACTAGATCATATATAAAATGAGTAGTTCAATGAACGACTAGCTCGTGACTGACACATCACTATTTGATGACCGCCCACCCAGAGTCTGATTTTGCTCGAGGTGTCTGGCTGTTAAAAGGGAGTTTTTCCTTGCCACTATCGCCCAGTGCTAGCTCATGGTGGGAATTGTTGGGTCTCTGTAAATTAGACCTGGGCATTGTACGGCCCCCGGGCCACATTCGGCCCTTTGGCTGTCCCTGACCAGCCCAAGAGATGTCAATGGTAAATTAGCAATCAAATGTAAAAATGTTCATCCGTTGCGTGAGGAGTTCCGGTTACTCCATCAGGACATAGACACTATCTGCCAAGGTGTACAACAAACAGGCACAAGAATTCCTTTGTTCCTGCTGTCTTGAGCCTGCTAAATAAGCTGACTGCTGCTAACTGTACTTCTGTCTACCTGTTGTCTTGT
>JAVQJF010024519.1:0-18982 GCA_036023855.1 Gadopsis marmoratus | reverse complement strand
CTGGCGACCAGTCCAGGGTGTTTCCTGCCTCTCGCCCAATGTTAGCTGGGATAGGCTCCAGCCCCCCCCTGCGACCCTTCGGGATAAGCAGTATGGATAATGAATGAATGAATGAATTTGATGTTCTGCTCAACCCACTTGGAGTCAGATTATAAAACGTGTCATTTCATGTTGCCAGTGGGTGGCGCTATGGCTAAGACCGAATATTGGCATGTAGATTCCTGGTACGTTTGGGGCAATGGGAAAATGTACAGTCCAGTCAAAGACCACTTCCTGTTTCAGGGCAAAACACATGCAACCCACGCCGCTCAACGGAAACTCAAGCCTTTAATATATTTTCGATGGCACAGCCCGAATTTGAAATCGAATCGATAAAATACTTGAAGTTCGCCGCCTGGAAATGGTATACATTGCACTAAAAATTCAAAATGTATTGACAATGATTGACTTCCTGTTGGGGTGTAAGGGTAACTCCTCCCGCCCGGGCTGTCAGGATGCTGCTGAACGCGCTGACCCTAGACATCCCGGAAATGACAGCAGGAGCACCAAGGCACGTCGGGAACAACAGTGTTTGGCCAGAGTCGCGAGTGAAAGCAAGGCAAAGGGCGTCGCGTCGACGCAGTTAAGCTTCACGCCTGTTCTACGCTTTTAACGATGTCGTCTTTTACAGCCGAGAGACAACCAGCGGGCGCCGTGTGGTTTGGCGCCGTCGTGCTGTGTGTTAGCTTTGTTAGCCGGGCGGGATGCCAGACGCCGCCGCCGCCGCCGACCCGTAAGTTTCCCTTTGAAAAGCAGCGCAGTTGTTTCTGCAGTTGACAAGTGTAACATTTCGCCCGGTAACGAGTCGGTTTCTAAGTGGTGATATAGTATTATTGGATGTAAACGTGACGGTTGACATGGCTGTGTGTTACTTTGAAGCATGATATATTCGACTCGCTCCGTTTGTGTCCGTCTCTCTTTCAGTGTGCGGCGCGTACAGAAGCTGCGACGCCTGTGTTCCGCATGCGAAGGTGAGGCTGCTGCTGCTGCTGCGGTGAACGATAAGACCAGACCTTTGCCTGAACATTGCTGCCATAAACCCTCGTGTTAACAGCCTCCCACAACAGGACTAAGCACCACATGCACTCTTTAACCGCCACGGCTCTAAGCTGTGAGCCCAAGAAGTAACGAGTTCAACAAATAAGATTCTTTTCCACAAGCTGTCAGAAATCATCGGAGGATGAATTTGCCGTTGGTTGATTTAAATCGACCAGCCGTTGGACCTCTGCCTTTGTATATCATATCGATGACTTCCATCTGAATGGACCCATAACATGCAGAGTTTCTGTGTTTGTGTTCTCCACAGTGTCTGTGGTGCTTCAGCAGCAGCAACTGCACAGAATACCCAGTGAGCTGGCTGCTGCCTCCGGCCTCTGTGTGCCAGCTGTCCCAGGCCCGCTGGGGAGTGTGTTGGCGTGAGTTAATGGCTTTTAGACACGCACTGCATCTGCTTTATTTACCATTTCACAAGACCGCAATAAATGACCCCGCTGACGTCGTAAAGAGGCGTTTCTCGCCGCAAAGTAAACCTGAACAATGTTTTATTGGATTACATTGGAGCAGCTGGACAAAAATGTTCAGGCGCTTGTTTAGTCATCAAGGTTTTGAGTTTCGGGGAAATGTAGACGGTGCATGATACGAGGAAGTTGATGTAATGGTTCAGTGCTCTGAAGATGTAATACTTTGTTGGCGTTTTAACATGCATGTTTCTGTACGTACAAGGCAGAAACTGCATCAAATGCATACAACAATAAAAAAAAGATGTCCATTAAAATGATGCAACTAAAAAAAAAATCTACAAAAAGAAAGGTGGCCACATGCCCATGTACAGATGCAAGTCCTACAATGATCTACCTCTATAAAATACTGGTATGTTTATGAGGCAGATACCTGAAGGACATGTGCAGTGGTGGGAGGTTCTCTCAGACAAACAGGAGTGTTTGAGTTGAGGGGACCAGCTTGCACACACACTTGGTTGGTGTCAGCCGAAGCACTCTGTTCCTCTCACTTCATGTTGCTTCGGTGTCACAGAGAGGAGGTTGTAGCTTACCATCCTCCATTTCAGCCCTGCAGCACTCCATCTGCTTCCTCTCTTGTGGTTGATTTTGTGTTTGAGCTTTATAGAAGTGAACTTTTGCCTCTCTGTGGACACCAAAATATTCTTGGTACGTTCAGATAGAAATTAGGGGAACTCTTTGCCAGCCCAATGGGGAAAGTATCCAGCTAAGGGATTTTTGCTCGCAATTTGGGGGGGTTTCAGAAAATAGTTAACAGAAGAAATGAAATAGTAACCAGGGCTTCAACATCAATGGCAGTGCTGTTCTCTTTCATTAGGTTGTTTCTTCTGTTATTTAAATGATTTGTCTAGACTCGCAGTGTGATACAGTTATTGTCGGAGAAAGAACAAAAGCCCAGGAGCCATAACGGTGAGCAGCATATACCTGTTACCTATTTAAAACCAACAAACAACTTTCTTGCTGTCAAACCGAAAAGAATAATGATTAATGATAGTCAGCATGGACTATAAAACCATCACTAACTCAATTCAGTTTTATTTCTATAGCACCATATTATAACAGATGTATCTCATAGCACTAATTGTAGGTTGACAAACTGACCACAACCCCCTCACTAGCTTCCTAGGTAGTACAATATATGGAAGAAAAGGGAATGTACATGTAACAATGGGCCAAATTACAACCTTTCATTGTCATAAAAGCTGTGTTTTCTGTTTCTGTTGCTTTCTGTTGTTCAGTTTTCTGTAAAATATCAACAAGTAGTATGGTGTCTGGCCTTAAAGTCTCCACCTGATCAAATGTTGTGTGATGTCTTATGTTTTCACTGGAAATGGAAGTGTAGTTTCGTTACAATCTGATGACTTGTAGTGTTGCTGAGAAGTCAGCAGGTGGCACCATTGCCAAACAAGTTGAGATTATTTTGTCAGTTAAGGGAAAGAGGGACCCAAAGTTTTTGATTTAACTTATGGCATCAGAATTAATCCTATTTTTTTTTAATGAATATTTCTAATTTGTCGTCTTGTGATTCAGTGAACTTTGAAGCCCTGATCATTGCCCTTGCTGTCCTGGGTGGAACCATCCTCATCAGTATTCTTGCCTGCTGCTGCTGCTGTTGTTGCTGCAAGAAGCGTCAAGCAAGGTAGGGTTACATGACAAGTCAGTGGCATTTTAGTTCAACTGTAAAATTTGTTTGTGAATGAACAAAGTATTAGAACCAGTTACCAGAAAGCACTTATGTTAGCTAGACTGAGACCAGAAATCATGACCTCTTCCCGAGCGGTAATAACGCAGTCCAATACAACACCAACATGGCTGTACACTTGATTCAACATCTCTTTGATTCAGTGTCAAGTTTATTTATTTACTTGCCTGGTGAATACACATATACAGGTGCAGACTGTGCAAAGATGCCCCTGAAACAATCCAGCACATAACGGCGGGGTGTAAGATGCTAGCAGGCAGTTACGAAATTAGAAAAAAAGTTTCCCACGCCTGGAAATGGTTTGGAATTAACAGAATGTTTTTGCTGCGGTGCTCAAATAAAAGGATTTCTTTCTGGCCGTTAGTTGGGAACTGTTGCAGTGAGTGAAGCTCTTGAGTTGAGCGCTCATGAATCAGGGCTGCATTCGCTGTCCTCTGTTGCTCTTTTTAACGTCCTTTACAAGACAAGTGCGTGTGTGACACTCTCGTTGTGCTGGAGTGAAATGGAAACGTCATGCCAGTCAGTCAACTGGCTGTGACAGCCCTGTGGGTGTAGGAGCCTCGTTCATGTCTATCATCTGAACGGATGAAGAGGCTGCCTGAAACGCACGAACACACACGCAGCTATCGTCCATTTATGTAAATGAGGGCTGTAGTTACATTTACCTCCAGGGAACTTTATTTTCTCACATCCTGATTCTTCCATTTAATTAGGCAATTTCATTATCAAAGGTGACAAACGTTCTTTCCGTAACACAAGCTCTCCCTTTACCTGTGAACATCAACCTCCTTTCTGTTTGTCAAGCTGCAGAGACGATTCATAAGTGGCGCATAAATCAGGCTCTGGAGAAGATGAGCCACTGTACCTTGTAACTGAAGTGAATATCCCTGAAGCAAATGTGGCACTTTGTAAATGTATGTGATTGTTACATCCAGATGAGTGTGTCTTTGTTGTTCTCTGGTTCTGTAATTCTGATACTCTGTTTATGCCTTTAAGTCCTGACAGAGATGAGGAGAGATTTGCCAGAAGGAGAGAGGAGAGCAAACAGCGTGCTGAGGAGCGGTAAGAACGTCACTCCAGGCTGAAGCAGTAACAAGTTATAACTGTGGACGTTTTAAGTGAAACCAATATTTTTCAATTCAGTTTTATTTTTAGTGGCAAATCATAACAAAGTTATCTGGGGGCACTTTGTCATATAGAGGAGGTCTAGGCCGACTCTTTTACATTTGGTTGTCGTGACTACCGCAGTGTCGCTCCACTATGGTTCAAGTGAAAACCAGAAGATGTAAATGTATTAGGGCTGGGAGATATGACTGAATTTATTTCCACAATATTAGCAGTTTTTTTTCTTTCTTATATCTATATATATTTAGATTTTTAATTATGAAGTTGTGGAACTGTAACATGACTGAAATATGCTAAACTATACTATTGAATTATAGCCCAGCCGTAGAACATAGATGTATTTAATGACAGTTTTCTAATTCATTGTCTTCAGTTAAAACTACAGAGAAGTTTTAACTGCATACCTTTTGCCAAGGCTGTAAAACCAGATTTGGATCCAGCTCTGCATCAAAATACACATAATGACAACCGGTTGGGTTGAAAGAGAGGGAGAGGGAAAGAGGGGGGACAGAGTGAGAGCAGGAGGGAAGGCACAGCAGCACACTAATACAAATAATAGTAGTAGCTATACAATGATAACGAGCAATAACTTAACTTTTTGCAGGCCTGTTTGGTGCACATGTCATCTAAACGTGGTTGCAGTTGCACAAAGGGTTCCAGAATTATGGAACTGTGACAACCAGTTATAGGGAAAGAATATATAAGCCATCCAAATATTTACCATATTTGGTAGCGAATTAATGAAATTTGAAAGAAAAAGTCCTTTGGGGAAAAATGTGTAAATGATGGAAAGCCTTTGTTGGCAAAGATGATCGTAACTTATACTGATGGAGGTTAAGACACCGACCACAAACGTCCCTGGTTCGATTCTAACTGGGGACGTTTGTTTTATCTCTCTCCCCGTCTTTTCCTGTCAACCCCATTCTGTTGCTAGAAATCCCCTAAAGAAGTTCTTCCTCGGCCATTGCTTTTTTGACAAAGTTTAATTGAATTAAGTGGTTTTCCATATATATCCGGCTAACTATCTGACAGACAGAAAAACAGGACCAAAGGTGTCATCTGATCAGGGTGAATGGCACAGAGTAACTAAAGGATCTAATCCTACTCTTTCAATACGTTGTGTGTTTTTGCCTCTCGATATCTCAGCAGGACCTAAATGGGATTTCCTACCACGGAATAGTTCATGGTAACCAACAAAAGGGCCCATTGTATGTATGGGATTCAAGCAACTGGTCTGTGTGCCGCCCCAAAAGTTAATGTCCCAGAGGAGGAGCTCAGCGTTCCCCTACTTGCATCTCGAAACACCAATTGGATTGTCAAGGCTGAGCAGCTGCTCCTCGGCAATGTGCTCATAAATAGAGTGGACAACTTCCTGAAGAGCATCATCCATTGTCAAAGAAGCAGTGTGTTAGTCACTGAATCATACAGAAGTGTGTGTCATAGAGGCCAATCGACCTGGAGTCCTTCCTGTTCCTGCACTCCATAAATGTTTCAGCCTCATCTTTCTGTTAGTGCCTGTGCTCCCAGTGCATTCGTCCTCCGAGGTTGGCTGGGTGTCGTGTGGGTAAGATGGGCAGTCGTGCAGAAAGATAGTAACTGGTTTATCAACATCACTTGCAGTGCTGCGAACATCAGTCGTGTGTGAGTGAGTTGAATTATACAACCCTCTGTGAGGTTTTCTCTTGTGCCGCAGAGTTAGTGCAGTGACCTACATAGTTCATGTTCTGAACAGGACATTCAGAATAGATCATTGGAAAGACTAGTTCCTATGACACCGCTGCCTGGACCCTAGAGCCCACAGCGCTGAGGTTTCATTGTCATCTGAGCCCGGCTGGAGAGCAGTCTGGGGGAATCATCAACATTAACATCTCCCATGAGGGAGTGACCCATACCGCTTTTTGAATGCTACGTGATATTACTGCCTTTTAAGCTGACAGTGCCATAAATGAAACGTACACACATACAAGCCGGCAGCAGGGCGGGGGTACAAAGGGCAGGCAGAGCTGACTTATTTACACCAGCTCTTTGTGTAGGTGTTAAATGAAGCAACGTCCAAGGAGGTCCAGAGAAAGAAACCTCCTCATAGGCCTTTGCTGCTCCTCAGAAAGGCTGACTGAGGGGCTGATGGTTCGGTTGTGTGGCATGGAAATTTGTAATGAGTGAAAATATGAGTTAATACTCCACAACAAGCCAGTGTTTAAATGCCGTTTCATACTTAGTTGGCTGTTATCAGTGGAAAAATATTGACATAAGTAACCTGTTAGTCCATACGAGTTAATGTTCGCATGTCTTGGTGTCATCATTTGTAAAAAAGAAAAGTCAGTGTGAACATGAAACGGACCAGAAATTAAACCAACTGAACTGAGCTACAGGTTTGAAATGACTTCATTTTGATTCTTCTTTTGGTTTTTTGTTTTTACAGGAAGGGGGAAAGAAAGGCGAGGCACGAAGAGATCCGCAGAAAATATGGTATGTATGAATCTTGGGCTAAATGCTATGTACTTCCTTCAACCTCTTTAATGATAACATGACACATTCTTTACCCATCTCTCCCTGTGCTGTATACACCTGCTGTACTGGAGTTGATCAGTAAGTCTAATGGATGTAGACTACCTCCCCTCTCGTTTCTGTTCATGTCAGCCTCGTCTCGGATTCATGTTGAATCGATTTGACTCATTTCCATACGCTGTGCCAGCAGTACATTTTTCAACCGTATAGTCCTTGTCCTCAAGCAAGGTACTTAAGGGCATGTATAGGTTGCACTAACTCCTTTCTGCTTAAATCAATTTAAGCATAATTTATGATATTGGTGTCAAATGTTATGTCTCCTCATGACTGAGCAGGATTATACAGGTCGCTGGAGCAAAGAGCGCTCTTGGTATCATAGCCTGTAGCATACGCTGTATTGGTCTGTATGGAGTGACAGTGAGTGCAGCAAAGTCAAAATAATCAGTAGTCCCTTACAAGCTGCTGTTCTCCTTCTCTAGCAGTGTGGATATTAAGAATCATCCCTATTCATTTTTGGTTTCTTGTTTTCCTAGCTTGTCATTACAATATTGCACTCATTAGGTTAATTCTGAAGATCCTGGCGCATGGCAACGTCACTCCAATAAAGCCTGACAAGTCAAGAAGCACAAGTAGCAAGAGGATAATACAGGTTTTAAACGAGGCAGCAAATGATCTAAACCACTGTGTTTGGAGGTAAATCTGAAAATGAGCTCACCAATAATCCCTCATGGCGCAGGAAACGTGTGCACGTGTTCCCAACTACAGTGAACACAGTAGGTCAAAGCTAAATAAAGGAAGTTGGCCTGTAATCTGTCAGGACACTCTGGGTAATAATTTCCTAGCGCTGAGCTTCGTCTTCACTTCCAAACAAGTCTAGCTAACCCCGGGGGCTTGTTTAAAACATCCTTTCCCAACCTTAAGGATGGGGCCCCACGTGTGGCGGGGCCTCAAAATAATTGCTTAAAAGAAATAATTGAATACATTTGGAATTGTGAAAGGGGATTTCCTAAAGGTGACATTGTGGGCCTTAATACCTATAGTTCTTTTTTGCAACTGCTTACTTGGAGCTGATTTGGTATTCTCGTTTACGTGAAATCAATGTTCATTTAACTCGGTGTGTCGAAGCAGGGGAACATCAGGGCAGGAGGCCCCTAGGACTAGGACTGAGAGACACTGAGCTAGGACACCATTCTATTAAAGGTGTCAGCAACAGCAAGTAGTGTAGTAGTCCTCGCAGGGAACTGTGCCCAGCGAAAAATTCACCCACTGAAAGTGCTTGACAAAGTGTCTTGACAGCTTTATGGAAAGGATCCCTACAGCGACGAGACCGTTTGTCATTAAGGAGTAAGATCTTTTCTGTTTACCTAGAAACACCTTTGTCTTCCTGCAGTAACTCATCTCACACAGTTTCAGAGTAAGACTTGTGTTTTTGAGTTTGTTGAAAGGTGGCCATGGATACCTTGCGTCTGGGCCAGGAGGTTATTCAGTAAACTGAGAAATGCTTTTATGTCGCTATTGCCCAAAATGATCCCAGCAAGGAGATAGGAATTATAATTACAGGCTTCCCTCAACTCACTTATGTTCCAAGAACAGTGTGATCGTCTGTATAAGCTAAACATAGATGGTTCTACAGTTCAGGGGTGACTCACACCTGAGCTGGCTGACCTCGGACTAAAAGCAGCATTATACTTGCTGAGAGTTCATTTTAAGTTTCACACAGACAAAAAAGATGCAACAGAAGGTCCAGTGTGACTTGTTTCCCAAAATGTGGAACTATTCCTGATTCTTTATATAGCAGTCCCCACTCTTGGACACATTAGTCTAACTTCTCCGTGCTAACATCTCACGGTCTTAAGGTTTGTTTCCACTCGCTGAGCTTGTTGGATGATGTCTGTATCTAATGGGGAGTGTTATAGTTTACAAATCCTCAGATTCCCTCAGCTGCCTTTGTTAGCCCTTCAGCTGTTGTTTTGTCAGCAGGTTTCCTGGTTTGCCTGGGTTACAGTTAACTCTTTAATCATCATACAGCCCTTCTGTGTTTTCATTTCGTCTCCACTTTCTCTGCCTTCCTTTTTCCTCAGGACTGATGGTTGACTCGGACCACCCGTACAGCAAGTTTGAGAATGAGTAAAGCAGCTGCACAAGGAGGAGTTCCACAGGCAGCATGTTGAGCTGCTCTTCAGTTTTAGCTTGGAGTGATGTCGGTTTCTCACACCACAAACAATGAGACAAATACCATCACTCGGAATAATCCAGTTGAGTCACAAATCACAATTTCACACTTTTCAAACGATAACAAACCTGATAGAAGAAAATCTGAATTTCTTTTGCCTGCTGATTCGTGATGAGGATGCAGTGTTGTGTGTTGGACTGCAAAGTTGGTTTGTCTTCTAATTTTGTTATCTGAGTTGTCTCTTTTTTAAAATATTGTAGTTTCATATCAGTCTTTGCACTTTGTACATACAATATTGATTTATGAAATACAAAATATTGATTGTACCACAGATGTGTTCTGACACATGAATAAAAATATTCTCTTCTAATAATGAGGTTTAACTCATTTATATTGTAGATAAATGGTTTACTTTTCTTTTAACTGACAGTTTGCAGGCAATCCAAAGAGCTTTGAAAGGTATTGTAGCTCTTCAGTTCTGAAACTTAAGAGGATAAACCACTGAATGCAGACTGCTATTGTGTCCTTCAGCAGTGGCAGTGCACAGGGCCATAGGCTGTGTATAATGACAGAACAGCTCAGCAGCCCCCTCCCATGGGCCTAATATCACCTGTCTTAATGATCCAACACACCCAGTACATTTGAAGGCTGTGCAGCGTCAGATGGGCGTAGGTAGCTGTGGCATGAAAAGTCTGCGGCAGTTAAAATGTTCACAATTACAGGCATTTTTAATGTTGTTTCCTAAACAATTACTCCTCATTGGAGGAGCAATATGGACATGAAGCGGATTACAGCCATTTAACGACTCCCCATTTTAGTTCTGATGTTCAGTTCAATTTTATTTATATAGCGCTATATAATAACAGTTATCTCATAGCATGTTTGGTGACCTTTTCCTGTCCATTTTCTTTGCTGTGAAAACAACGTAAAATGATAATTTGATAATTATTGCAGTTGGTACTCTGAGTGATGCTCTGTGTGTTCTGACACCTTTCTATCAGAACCAGCATTAACCTTTCCAGCAATTTGAGCTACAGAAGCTCTTCTGTTGGATCTGACCACACGGTCCAGCCTTCGCTCCCCACACGCGTCACTGTCACCGGTTCAGCGGTTCACCTTCCTTGGACCTCTTCTGGTAGGTCCTGACCCCTGCAGACCGGCAACAGCCCACAAGGGCTGCAGCGTTGGAGATGCTCTGACCCAGTCGTCCAGCCATCACAATGATCAGAATGGAGACAAAGTACACAACTTATGTAATGGGTTTCGGTAAAACACCCTGAGACACCCCTGCGCATGAAATGTGCTACATAAATACAGAGGCTTTGACCCGTCCATCAGATACGTTGAAAAGAGATCCATCAACAAAGTGGCTCACACTGTAACTGCGTTATGATGAGAGGACATCTAATTGTGCGTGCTTGGTTAGGTATATTCCAAGGGCAAGGAAATAATCTGCTATATTCAGTGTGGTTTCCTGTTTCTACCTGGTCTGATCACATCTATGGTATCGTCAATCTGGGTGTTGGGTGTGTATGTACGCTATGGTAACCTCAGGTTATCCATTGTGTTCTGTTGATATTGGCTTTATTTCCTCACCGTTTGGAGTCCCACAAACGCCACCTGTGGTGAAAGAAGTGCTCTTATCTTTTACTGCAATAGAAATAGCAATACCACTGTGTAACAATACAATTTTACTTGAGTAAAAGTATTCTCAGAAAACTAAATCAAAAAAGTCAATTTCTTAGAGGTTCCTTTCAGACTTAAAATGTTTTGAATATTACTGATGCTATAATACATTGGCAGCATTATAATCTTGTTTCTAGTCAACGTTGAACTGATATGCTGTTGGATAATTGAATGTGGATCATATTTTATAAGGTGATCATATGTCTGCATGTGAGTAAATGTACTTAGTTACTTTCCACCACTGAACCTCATTGCTGTATGTGTAATGTAATGTAATTGCTGTATGTGTTTTCAACTACTAACTGCTATTTTTTTTGCTTCTAACCTCATTAAAAGCTGATCTGTAGAAAATGACTGAAGTGGTGAATCTTCCCTTTGCCACAAGCTGCACTTGAACAAAATACAGAAATGACCATAAAGTGTTTTATATGTTATATGGGCTATGCAAATATATATCCTTGCTGTTTGCCAAAAATAATTCCCAGAAAAAGTAATGTACCGTATGTTATCCTACAGAACGCTTCATACAGTATGTTTGGTATCAGACCCCAGAGAGGTCGAACCTTTTGTTGAACTTCACAAACAAAAATTCTAAGAGACGTACAGTATTTGGGAGGGTGGACTTGTATGACAAGTGCTGATATAGAGCTTTCTGAACATTCATTGTACTTAACCATGTTTTACAGCTGCGGCCTGTAAGAGTCTTCTGAAACCGTCATCAGTTAAAAATTATAATTAACTTAAAATGTATAACCAATTCTAATAAGATTATTAAAATCCTTGGGGTACGGAGCTGTTAACACAATGGTGAGTATGTTTTTGAGCTGTTAAAAGACGGCTCCAGGACCCCAAACGCAACACAAGTCACAAAGTACTATCGTGCTCATAGTATTGGCCTTACAAGAATAGCTGAGATGGAACACAACATATAGAAATGTGGTCTGATCAAAGAGCTCAGATAAATATGCATAACGTCTTCAACCTCTGTGTCTAACCAGTGAAAATGCCCTCCGCAATAACTTCTCGAATGACTCCAAATGGCCTCTAGGTGGAAGTTACAGTACCGGAGGAGCCTTCTCTACTCACATTACCTGACAGGATTTAAATGCAGTTACCTCGCTGCCATCTGGTGCCACCAGTGTGAAAATGTACCTTCTAATGCTGCTGTACTTTTCAAAAACCTCTCTTCAGCATTTTGGCGTGAGCCCCATAGGCCTGGCTTTTTACTATCATATACTTTTTTTACTATTCTATGTTTCGCACCACAGAAATAGTTTTTCACAGACTGTAGATGTGTGCTATTCAATTTCTGTCAAATGTGTACATGCATCATTAACAAATGCCCTATAATGAAGGACCAATTCCAACTAATGAAGCTGTACATTTGTCTCAATTAGCACTGTGCTCCAGTCAAAGTAATCGGGCAGCAGTATGAACACATTTCAGCCCTTTGCATGGCATGTTGCCAGTCTCTTGGCCCAGGTCCACCAGTGAGACATGTTATGGCGTACATGCGCTGCTACACTCCCTTGTGCTTTTGATGCCTCTGAATTACTCATGCAGCTGCTGTGGTGACTGCAGCACAGACATGATCAACCAGCCATAAAGACATGACAGAAGCAGACTGGAGCTCATGAGCTCACTGCTGCAGGATTCAGATTATTTGGGAAGGTCTGATCGCTTTAATCCCAGAACTCTCTTTAATCCCAGCTATATACTATTGTAAATGACCTGGCAATTAATACGCTGTTATTGTGGCAGAAATGGGCTGCTGGACATTTTCACGTCACACAACTGAAGGCAGTGAGTTCAAGACAAAAAGGCGAGTTTTCACGAGAGTGAAATTCTGCGCATAATCGAGACGAAATCAGAAATGGTGCAGAGGTGTCAGAGTAGTGATTTCACGTGAACGCACGTTATTTGCATGGCAACTAAACGTGTGTCAGTGTGCGCAGTTTATTTAGTAATGCATCTGATAACCTGCCGGTGTGGCAGAGCTGTGCGGGGACCCGGACCTGCACACAGGCACAGGGTCTTGCAGAGGGCAGCGGGGACCCGGACCTGCACACAGCCACAGGGTCTTGCAGAGTGCGGGGACCAGGGTCTTGCAGAGTGCAGCGGGGACCCGGACCTGCACACAGCCACAGGGTCTTGCAGAGGGCAGCGGGGACCCGGACCTGCACACAGCCACAGGGTCTTGCAGAGGGCAGCAGTCTCACGCAGCAGCGCTGACTGCAGAGCTTCCTGCTCCTGCTACGCGTCGCAGGGCGGTGCTGGATCTGACGGCCAGGATCCGCGACAAATAGGAACGCGATGCTCCCCGGGACTCGTCCAATCCCCGCATCCAGGGCGGGGGTCGAAACCGGAGACAGAATCCCAAAAACTGACATGTAGGACGCAGAGAGGAGGCAGAGAGAAGTGAGAGCTGGGTGTCATCTTCGGGTTCCGGCTCCGATGCTGCAGCGCGGACTTTTACTGCCTCTTTGGAAATGTAGTTGGGCTTTTTTTCCCTCTTGAGAAAATCCCAAGAAGGAAGGCATTTGTTGTCACTCGTCAGCGAGACAAGTGGAAGCCGCCGAGGCTCCGTTTCCTGTCTGCCAGCTGCAGCTGGACCGACGAAGCCCGAAGCCCGAAGCCCGGTCCTCCTTCCCCGCGTCGCACCGCAGCCAGTCCGACCCAGACATGTGCGACCTGCTGCCCGCCTCCCAGCCCGCGGACAAGATCGGCAAAATGAAAAAGTTGAGGAGAACTTTATCCGAAAGTTTCAGGAGTATTGGTGAGTAACGGGACGTGTTTTCCATTTCCAGCTCGCTGTGCAGAATCCGAGCAGCTGATCCACCGAGGTGATGTCTGCTCACAGCTGACGTCCGAAATCATTTCCCAATTCTGGTCCTCACAGTTCACACAGCCGCCTGTAAATAACATCAACATCGGAGCTGGTTCTCAGCTCCAGTCTCGCAGGATGTGCGTGACTTCAGCAGCTGTTTCTGCCAGATGTTTCACAGTAAAGGAGGGGAAACCACGAGGACCAGAACCTCCACCACAATCCTTTCACACAATGTGCCAAAACGTAGTTAGGTAGGCATGTCACAGAAATGCATATGTCATATATGTATGTATACATACATATATGACATATGCATGTCACAGAAATGCATATGTCATATATGTATGTATACATACATATATCAGCCCTGTAGGGCTCAAACAAATGCTTTGTTTCATCATCATCTGATTGTCCTGATTAATCCAATATTTCTTCAGAAAATAGTGAAACATTACCGTTTCAGCTTCTTCCAACTCAAGGCGACGTCTGGCAACTGGTCATTTAGTCCGACCAGCGGTCCAATATATTCACTTTACTATCCCATAAAACAGAGAAGTGAAACAAAATCCTCACAGTTTAGGATTTAAAGGATTAATCAATTATCAAAATGGTTTTTGATGCATTTCCTGTAGCTCAACTGATCGATTCATTGACTAACCATTTCAGCTGCAAATCATTTTTTTTGTTTCTTTTTTACATATAAACAAACACTGTTGATGAGGATCCCTTAAATTTGGTTATTAAATTATTATTAAAAATAAGCTTGTCAACTTGTGGACAAACTCTGTAATGGCGCCACTTCTTCCAAACGACCTCCAACGTGCCTTTGACATTCCTTTACTGCCGTTTCATGATGCCAACGCACTGTTTATACTGATACTGATGTGTCATGTCTGTGATATCAGCGTAATATGTAATATATTATTTAGGCATTATTTCACAAAAAGGAGGCATAATATATGCAGGCATTGCTACGAATCTTGCAATTTCACAGGAATACCAATTCATGGTAGAGCCTGACCAATACTGGATTATTGAGGCCAATAAGCAAAGTGATATTTGAGAGCGTTAAAAGATGACAAATCTGTTGATATTCCGTTTTTGAGAAATGCATTGCATGAACATTTTTTTTATGAGAATCTCTTCAACCTGCTTATTTGGTTCGATTTATTCATTGTGATCAAGATATGCACTACATGGGACAAGTTGTTACTTATTGTCGGACATGTGCACCAATTCTGATCAAATCAGGGCTGCAGCTAGCAATTCTGTTTTATCGTTGAATAATCTGCCCTGTGATTGGCTGGCGACCGGTCCAGGGTGTTCCCCCGCCGCTCGCCCAGTGTCAGCTGGGATGGCTCCAGCGACCCTTTGGGATAAGCGGTATGGAGTGACTGAATGAATCTGTCAATACGTTTTCAAAAAAATGATTAATGTCAGAAAATTGTGAGAAATGCCCATTCCAATGTCCGGGAGTCTTCCAGGAACGTGATTTATCTGACAGATATTCAGTGGTAAAGATGCATTTAACCGTTATTATTATTATTATTGTTATTATTGTTGTTGATTCATCTGCTTATTGTTTTTGCTGTGTAATCAATATATTGTTGGCACGATAAAGTATCGGCAAATAGTAAAAAACATGGCCATTACAATTTCCCAGAGTCCAACTTGCCTCATTCAGACTGTTTGGTTTGTTTGACCAACCATCCAAAACTTAAAATAACGTTCGGTTTTCAATCATGGAAAACAGAGAAAAGCAGCTAATCTTCACATCTGAAATAATAATAATAATATAAACAGTTAATTTATCATCACAAACGTTGGCCTTGATGATTAATTGGCTCACTGATTAATCAAATACTCTTTTCAGTACAGTGCTGGTAAATTGGTCAGCAGCTAATTGGGTTATGGTTTTGTGCAGGACACGTGCTACAAGACTTAAATCCCTGTGTCGTCATCGTCTTCATCATCTCTTTTCTCTCCCACTTTTTAAAAATAGTTCTAATCCAGTGACCTCAGCAAGCTCATACATGTGACTCTGAGCAAAAATCATCACAAACTCACACTCGCATCACTGGTTGTCAAGGAGCAGCCATTAAATCTCATGTCACCTTTCTCGCTCCCTCTCTCTCTCTTTCCTTTTTCCATCTCTCTCGCACACACACACGCACACACATGCACATGCACATGCACACGCACACACATGCCTTGGCAGAGATGTTCGCAGGGTTCAGTGGCCTTTCAAGCGGTGTGTGTAGAGGATGAATAGCTGGATGCATCCTATAAGAAGAGAGGCGAAAAGGACAGAAGTGAGTTTGGGTCGATTGTTGTGGGAGAAGAAAGATTGATATTGACTTTTCTGCTGTACGGACTCTCCTCTCCTATTGGCCATCTTTCCTCCCATCTAAATCAACATATCTGAGCATCGATCAGGCCCTTGCTCTGCTCTGCAGATGTTTTAACAAAGCACAATTCAAGATCCTGCTTTATTGTTTATGTCCTTGTAACAATGTTGGTCCAACCGGTCCCAGTGGGCAGGGCTGCGTCACATGTCAAACCATGGCACTGCATTGTGGATGTTTTCATTCTGATCGCTTCAAACCTGGTTAATGGACTGATGCAGGTTCGGTCCTGATGAGCCAAGTCATCAGAGCGCTGTCAGTTTGTCATGTGTCTTGTGTTGCACGTAAGCCCCAGATGGATGTATATGGAAATGTCGGAACATCTCAAACCCCCCTTTTAAAACATTATTATTATTAAAGCTTATCAAATATATTATGGCCTCTTTTTACTTGAACTTGAACATATGGAAGAATCCTATTATTATCCTATTTAAAAGATTTCTTCTCCTTCCGTCAAAGGACGTAGTCCTAATTGTTGGTTGGTCCGATCCCTGGGCAGTGAAGTACATTAACAAAGCATCCCTGCGGTTGAGGTGCCCTTGAGTAAAGCAATTAACCTGCAGCTGCTCCCGAGGAGCTGCAGAGTGGCCGTCGGATCAGAGTGTGGCTGCAGCCTCGACGTGTGAATGTGTGATTAAGAGTCTGTTCACTACACCGTGGCCTCCCTGTAGCAGTTTGCATACAAGGAGTTCAACTCTCTGGTGCTAGCTGGGGGGGAACTGCTCCTTCCTACTTCCCAGCCATGGTCAAACCCTTCACTCTGGCCTTGCACCATTGCGCTCCTCTGCCTCGTTATCATTGGCCCAGTGACTCCGAAGGCCCCGTGGTTGCTCGTGTTGGTCGCGGCGCTTGTCTATTCTGACCTGCAGTGGTAGAATGAACTCCACCTCCACTGACGTCAGGTCACAGCCACTGCACCTTTCCATACTGCTTCTGGACATGTCATGCTTGCACTTACTTATGTCTCATTTCTTAAAAACAAAACACTAAGCACTTTGTAATGCAGCCCTTAACATGCCTTTAGTTGTCACTTCCAATTTTTGATTACATCTCCAGTTGCTCTCGCTCTTGTCGGGCCTGAATGCATGTAAGTCACTTTGCCAAACCTAGTTTTCCTCACTCCAACATGGAGCTTTTCAAAACTGGTTTTAAGGCTGCATTCAGACCAAACGCGGGGTTGTGTGGCGGTGTGGGAGTGTCGCATGCTAACCGGCGATCAGTTGCTTCCGTCTTCACAGTTGCTCTGTAAACAGAGAAATGCTACAATGCTACATGGTAAACAAAGTTCACCCTTCGCCCTTCACCTGGGCGACCTGCCGGTCTGATTGCCTGCGTGATTGGCCGTCGCATCGAGGCGTTTCCGCCACAACGCCTGATTCGGTCTGAATGTAGCCTGAGAGTGGACAAGTCTGAAAATTCGAGTGTAGATGGTAAAAACTGAGCTTTTGGAAAAGGATGGCAGTAGTGAGCCTGGTCAGGGTGTGTTTGGCAGCATCTCTAACCTTCTCTGTGATCAGTTTTTTAAATGTCAAATGTTTCAATAAAACAAATGACTTGCCAATATGCCTTTTTTTTTATTGATTTTGTCCGATCATAAAATAGTGATTTTTGTAATAGTGTGGGAGCAGCGGTGCAGGAGGAACTGTTTATCTGGCCAACAGGTAGCAACGATGAGCCACGATCAAATCATCATTTTATGCTCATTCAGTTATCTGACAACAGAAACATAAACACGTGTAAATTAGAACAACTACGCTGCGACTTAAAATGCAATGTAGGCGATCGCAGAGAGCAGGAGGGCAAGGATCTTTGCGTCTAGGCTGTCTGTAGCACATCGGCCATTTGGCTGTAATGCACGGTTTTGTTGTTTGGTGACTGAAATAGGATAAAGAAGAGATTTTGACGATTAAGATTTTTGCAATCTCTCTAAAAACAACCTGAAAATGTGTGGACATATGTTGCTTTCACATGTAAAAGGTCCTTTTAGAGTTAGTGTGGATGTAGTCTGCCTATGTGAATATAAAGTGAGGCGTTCCTGGAGAAGAGCTGGATAAATAAATACATTTCAAAACCTGTCAGCTGTGAGTTTACTTAATCGAGAAAGAGGGTGGTCTATATTCTGCAGATAAAAAATGGGGAAAAATAATTTTAGATGTATTTATCAGCATCTGCCTGATTATGTATCAGTGAAAACACCATCTCTGTACGATTGACAGGTTTAGCTTAATGTTTTCCTTGCAGCGTTGATCAAAAGGCAACTTCCTCCAAGTGAGAGAAGCGGTATGACAAGCAGCAATGAGGCGTTTTAAAGTGTGTGAGTGTGTGTGTGTGTGTGTGTGTGTGTGTGTGTGTGTCTTTCTACACTGAGTTTGGACACAACAGTCTTCCTGTCCCGCTGTATTATTTCATGTCTCCCTCATCATTTCCTTCAGAAAGTGATTGTATTTTCTTTTTTTTGCACTCTGGATATAAATATAGTATAAAGATAATTTGCAGCGAACAACAATGCTCTGACAGCATCTCACCAGTATGAGATTCTGAACGTTATGTCAGATATGTCAGACATTCAAAGCACATGCTTTCTGCTCTGGTTGGTTTTAACATGTAAATGTGAAATTTCCTAATCCCCATAGGAAGATATGTTTTCACTGTCTCTTTGCATGTGAAATACTGTCATATGAAGAAAATGGATCATTTTTGGATCAAAAGATTTTCTTTCTTTGCTAGAGTTGGCTGAGAAGCTGTATACCACTTCTAGTCTTGAATTAATTAATTCTAATAATAAGAAATAATTAAAACACAAAGCCCCTGTGGTACAACAACTTGGAGTTTTTACATTTGAGTTTGTATATAGATTAAACCAATTGCACACCACATGTTAACATGTCGAAGTGTCCCTGGGCAAGACACTGAACCCCGAGTTGCCCCCGGTGGAGGCCAGCATGGCAACTGTGTCCCCATCGGTGTGTGAATGGGTGAATTAGACTACTGTTCTAGCTT
>JAVQJF010024517.1:0-25697 GCA_036023855.1 Gadopsis marmoratus | reverse complement strand
TCTTGTGTATTTAGTGGGTTTCTGTCTCTGTGTCCTTGTGGTGTCATAGTCTCTGTTAGAGCAATGTCCGAGTGCGTCCTGCCTGTGAGATCCGTGTTCGTGTGTATCGTCCAGAAGCCCAGCTTACCTCTTTTGTAAGTGCGCCTGGTGTTAGATATTATAATAAAAGACATGTTACTTTCTGGCTGTGTGCGCCTGGGTCCCTCCACTTCTCCACCCGCACCAAGACGTGACAGCATAAGTATTTGTAATAGCAGTATCGAATGTGCAAAATGTCATAGAATGCTAATTTTACACCTTTAACATGTGATGTTATAGTTTGGACAGATAATTATACTCAACATACCACATTAAAATACTATTTAAGTGTTCATGCACTGATAAGCTACATTTTCCACAGGCCCATTATTCAAAATGGTTAGTGTTTTTCATTTGGACACCAAGGAATGTTTTTTTGACAAACAAAAGTAAAAAGTGGTTCATTTCTGCAGCAGAGAAGCAGCACTAGCAGTAGTGGTGATAGTGGCTGTAGTAGTAAGGGCGGCACGTTACAGTGGAACGCTATGGTGGCATGGTGCAGCAGTTAACACCGTCACCTCTCAGTAAGAGGGTTATGGGTTCGAAAGTGGGTTTTCTCCGGGTACTCCAAAGATGCGGGTTCATTGGTGGTTGAAATTGCCTGTAGATGTTGTCCGTCTCTACCTGTCAGCCCTGTGATTGACTGACGGCCAGTCCAACGTGTACCCCGCCTCTCGCCCCAATGCCAGCTGAGATCGGCTGCAGTGGTAGCACACAGGAACAGTGTTAAGTACTTAAGATCACATGTGTTTAAACAAACACAAATTATCCTGACCTTGGAAATCCTCTCAGATCATCAATCCCCAACATAATACGGCTCATTAATGCATTACCCTACAGCATGCGCCTTCATTTGAGGGATGACGCATCACAGATTCACTTGCCGTAATTATTTTTATATCTACTGAGTTGGAGGCATAAATATCCAGGATTGAATGCCTGGAAACCGAGCTGATGTGTAAATCAATACTTTGAGTGCAATTTTGAACGTAAATCACAGTGTGTGTTGTCTGCACCATAAATTTCATTGTGTAGGGAGCCATTTATGCGCATTTACATGGAGACAGGATGTTGATTGCAGGATTGCAGAGTTACTGAGCGCCACGATGGGGAAATTTCGAGAGAGGGAAAGCACTAAAGAGTTCACAACCACATCCGCATTAGGTCATAAATCTTTCTCAACTGAATAAGCACTCTTTTTATTCCCCTTCCAAATTCATCATGCCTCCCCCTCTGTGTCTCTTTCTGTGGCTTTTCTCTCCTCTGTCTCACCGTCTCCCTCTCGCTCCCTCTCTTACTTTTTAGTGCCTTTATCGGATAATGAGTGTGATGACAGTAAAAAGTTTCATCATCGGCCTCCATCCTATTAGGCGGTTATTGGATCATGTTTGTTTTTCGGTGAGCCTTAAGGAGGGAAGAAAGCAGAGCTAAGCCGCATAGCAAAACACAGTATGAGACACACTGTCAGGTTTTGTCTTGGCTTTGTCACTCACGGCAAGTATTTAGCTGCATTAATATGTATGCAAAAATAAGCAGCCGTTCAAATCATTCGTAGGTGGAAATGACAGAGGAGTGTGTCTAAATAGCAAATAGCTGAGGTTTAAGTGCTCTAACTGACAAACTGACATCCGCAGTTGGACGAATTTGGGATTTTGTTTTCTATTTGCTTTCCTAATGTCATTGCTCAACAGATGCTTCAGTATAATTATTCAATTAGAAAATGTTGCCTCAGAAATGTCATCTGCTTGCGCTCCAGCCAAATATTTGTTCATTTTCCTGCCCTAATTAAATGAAATAATGAACCCAGTTGAAATATAGCGCCATCAGGATGAATGATTTCCCCATTTAATAGAATACTAAGTGGCCAAAGATTAAATGACTTTTGGACCACTTTCTTGCGTAGTCAAACAAGGAGAACACAAATATGACTTATGAGGAACAGTACAATTATATTAAGTAACAGAAAGGTTAACTAATTCAATTTAAAATGGAATAAATCATGTCCCACGCTAGGATCAAGTCTGTCATCAAGAATGGAATATCGACCTTGGTTAATTCGGTAATGCCTCCAACCGACTTGCCGTATCAGACTGATGACACATACAGCCCAGTCCGCAGAGCCGGCGACAAATTGCTGCTGCTTCCATCAGACTGCCCCTGATCAAACAGATCGATTTGGAAAATATCACCGCAGCCTCAGGATCTTCAAAAATTGAGAGGAAGTGTCAACAACGCTGAGCGAAGAAAGAAATTTCCCAAACACTGGCACCTGATGTTAGAATCGAGAAGAAGAGAAAGAAATCAATACTCTGACCCCGAGAGGGGCCACTGTCGTGTACGTGAAATACCAAATAACAATCACCTTTACAAGGCTCCCGGAGGCTCGTGATAGCATTATTTGAGCGGAAACAACATATTACAAACCCGGGGTTATGGATGTTGTCTGCTTGTTTTGTGGTCAGTTTGTAGAACTAATGGTGTTTGCAGGTCAATACTAGAGAAATGAAATGGCCGCATCTGTTGTTTGTCCTTTCTGTCTTTCTGACAGTTGTGTTCAGTATTGCAGCCTGGTTCAGTTCATTCAAGAGCCCCATGAAACATCCTCAAGTCAACATCAGAACACGCATGGTTTTACTGGAAAAAAAAGCCATTTGCTTCAGCGCGCTGGCATTCGATGTCCACCCACTTTCCGCTTTCTGTCCTTTGGTTGGATTCCACTTGGATGTTTTGATTTTTGATCTTGACCAATCGTGTGTCAGTCGTGTTGCCACTCAACGGGGAATGTAGAAAAATGGATTGGCAGCTGGCACTGAGCTGCCGGCCAGGTTTCTTAAAAATAAATTAAAATACTGCATTAGCAACAGGAAGCCTTTTATTGCTTCGTGCCGCTTAGTTTTTACATTTTGTAATACCAACCCAAGCAGCTGCTATGCTGGCTGCACTGAAAATAAACAGCCTTTTAGCTGTGGGATTTACTGAAATAAAACACTTTGACAGGTGTGATTGTGTTAATGTCAAGAATTTGCAAACACCTTGTCATACGCGGGACACAGCTGAGGAAATAATAAATGAGTATATGCTATAAAAATAGGATGGGCGGAAAGATATGCCGTGATGTGCAACTGAGGGAAACAGCGGCAGGTTACCAGCAGCGCAATATGATGTTATCAACAACAAATGCAATCAAGCTAATTAAGGTCCGTGTTTGCAGCAGCAAGTGTTTTTGAGCAGACTATTACTGCAATTTCCCTCCGGCTTGTTGTGTAGAAGAACCTTAACCTCCGCTTTCAGTTTGCATTTGCTTAAAATCAGTGTCACGTCCTATTTTGCCAGAGTTTAATTGTTGCAGTTAGTTGTTGCAGAGCACCGCTAATTGTGCGAGTCTGTGTGTCGTGGAGTGGGGTACATTTTCTTCTGTTCATTGACCTTGAATCTGAGGAGTGATACTGACAATTGCCTTCTGTTCTTTTCTGAACCAAATTTGCAACCGCAAATGAACACTTTGCAAGATAATTCGGAAGGCTCATAGACAATGATAAATACACGCAGAGCAGATGCTTGTGTCGAGCCTTGCACTGCTGCTGCTCGCAGATGTGTCCACTGAAGCATCGTATGAGTTGAGCTGGAAACCGTGACTGAGACTAAAAAAAAGAAAAGAAGGTACTGACCCTTGACAACGGCTGGTCAGCTCAAAGCAAAACATGTTTAAACGCTGAGTGAACCTGAAAGAGAAAGTCTGGACTCGCACAGTCCAACAATGAGGCTCATTCTGTTCAGTAGAAAACTGTCGGGGCCCTACCTGCCAGCTCTCCTCTGACTCCAGTGATCTGAAATTACAGTAAAAGGCAAAACCAGGAGGCGTGTCTGAGGATGCTCGAGAATTACAGACCCGCCACTTGTCCTTTTCCCATCTGTGCTGAAGGCTCTGACAGCACACAAGAGGGCAGGCTATATTTGAAATTAGTGCTAGTCTGCAGGCAACCGTCTTATTTCTGGTGGGGGGGGGTTAGTGTGAAAGACAGTAATCAATGATTCTCCCTCAGAATTTTAAGTCCTTTGGGGTCAAGGGCTGGGAAAGTTCAAGAACTCTGGATTAAAGGGAACCACTCAGGGTTATGCAACTGATTTTTCTTTAAAGGCTGCTGAATGAATAGAGAGTTCATCTGTGGAGCAGGAGGCTGCCTAGATACGATTTAGATTCTGTTCATATTTGAACAACACTTACAATGTGTGTGTTTTTTTCTTTTTGTTTTTTCTTTTTCATATTTAGTATATTTATACTTTGTTTTGCCTTCATATCATATTTGGTACTGCCGAGCTGGCTGACTCTCGTCTGGCACATTTCATTGCGATGTTGACCCTGTGTCAAACTGCATATGACAATAAAACTTGAAACTTGAAACTGTAATTATTATCAGCAGTTATTGTATATTTAAGTAACGTTCTATTATCATGAGAGTAACATATTATTCAGCTCAGGTAGAGCTACAGGGTCAGACACACGCCAGGCAGAGAAACGAGCTAAAGCTCAGGCAGAGAGATAGTTTCAGGGACAGGCAGAGAGAGAGGTTCAGGCCCAGGTGGGATGCAAAAAACAAATTCATACACACCACTGGGAGGCAGAAACACATTAACCCTCAAATGCACGGGTGTTTTTCCAAACATTCCTGCGTACCTTGTCTTTAGCGCTATAACACTTACAACACAGATACATAGATATATATTATTAACAATAACAAACTCACAGGAATATATGTTTGCCATTCGTGGCAAGACGCCTGCGAGCTAGTTCAGGCAGTCAGCTCGAGCTGCATTGCTTTACACATGTGACACACCTCACTCTCCACAACCGTCTACCAAACACACCCACTTTGGCGAAATATTTAAATTGCACCTCTCCCAGCATGGATGTTGCATCTCCAGCATTTTTGTGGGAGTTCCTCAGCTGAAGCGGTTTATGGACAAACCAAAGTTGATTTTTTATTTTTTTAAAGAATCCGTCAGCTTTTGGAAGCTGTGGCATCTCTGTCCTTTTCTCTAAAGAGAGTGTGAGATCTTCTGGCTTCCCAAGTTGAAAATTTGGCCAGGAAAGCTACTTGCACATTTATAGCAGCCAAGTCGAAGCAGATGGGGTAACTCTGAGGTCACTGAAGGTATGCTTAAGGGTTACGGCTTAGACGGAAAGACAGCCTCAAGCTCAGGGACAGCAACACGTTAAAAACTGGTTCAGGCTCAGACAGACAGGTGGATTTGGGCTCAGGCTGGGAAGCTGATGTAGGCTTAAGTTGAGAAGCAGACACAGATTCAGGCTCAGATGGGTGACTGATTTACAATTCTAAAAATGTACAAATTTCCGATGACACATTAAACCTGAGCCTGCACCTCTTCTCTCTTTCAAAGCCTAAAGTTAAGTGTGTCTCTCTGCATGAGCTGAACCAAACTTTATCTTAAAAGGTAGCTGTACAGTGCATTCTAAATGCGAGTAGACACGTGTAGGAGCAAAGAAGCCATAGGAACGCATTGAGATTCACTCCATTGTACAGTGCTATTCCCGGGAGAGCTGCCATGGTGTCATATCTCAGCCACCCTGATTGAAATGAGAGGTGATGACACAGGAGTATTGATTCTCAACATATCTGCATTTTCCTAAAGGACAGGTCCCGCTGTATTGATTGACCCTGCACCTCCTGGATAATGTTAAGCGATGTACAGTCGTCAAGCGCGAGCCCATCTCGCCACATAAAATCTTGACAATAAAGAGACAGCGATTACTGACTAAGCAGTATTCAAATCAGACTCCTTTAGTCGAAGCTGCTGTCGAAAATGATTCTCATGTCAGGAAAGTGCTGACTGACATTTCCCAAATTATATGATTACTCTTAATGCATGAGTCTGTATGGTATTTATAGCATACTGTATTAAGTTGTTGGGTTTTACTTGTCCAGCATGGCATGGATTGGTATCAGTGTCTGTGCAAGCTGTACTGCAGAGGAAGCTTCAGTATGCCCTAAGGGCCTCGGTATGCATCAACTGAAGGGCTTGCAGAATTGAAACACAGACTAAAACCCTCCCATCTTGCCAACTTTGATATTGGGGTGGCTGCATTCAACAGTTGCCCACTTAAAGCTTGACTGGCCAGGTACACGGAGGTGCAAGGCAGGGTTTGAACTTGTCTCACCAGAAACTTTATTTTTTACATACCTACAGTGTACTCGGAGAGAGATTGGGGTTGCAGTGTAATGCAACTGTGTCACCTAGAAATTCCATTTCCGTGGACACCCAAGACTAAGGTTTGCATCCTGACTCCTGTATATGTTGATCTAGGCAACGAAAGGAGTTTGGTTAAATTATAATCTATCTGTATTAAAACAAGGTTTTATGGTACACAGATATTACTGCACACAAATCAAACTTCATAAAATGGGAAATTGCTAATAGCAATCGTTGCTGGAAGTATAAGAGCGAGCTGGGCACATATTTGCATGTGATCTGGGAGTGTCCCATGGTTCCACGGTTGATGGGTGTAAAATCTGAGGTATTAGGGAATTGATTAGGTTCCAGTCTGCCTTTACACCCACGATTTTGTCTCCTTGGCAACAAGACAATGATACCTAACATAACCAATAACAAATGTAGTCTTTTCAAAGTTGTTATCACAGCTGCAAGAATTATACTGCAAAATTGGAAGAACCACTGCGAAGGAATGGATTGATGAAATGATTTAAGATTTCATCACATGAGCCCACGTTGGGAAGACTTTAGTAGTGGTGTGAAAAGAAAAGACAGATGGGATCAATACTGGTCGCACGTTAAACTGAACTTACAATAGAATGTAAATATGTTAAGTAATGATTGTACATCTTTTATGTCCGTGGTTTTATTTTGTGTTAAGGAAAGGGCTGCCCTCTGTTCTGTGTAAATGTTCTGTGCTGTATCTGCTCTATGATTTGCTGCACTGCTGAAGAAAATAGATACAAATTTGAATTACAAAAAAGTATTACAAAAGTATTAAATGAGAATGTGAACCCAATGTGAAAGGGTGCCTTGTTGTGGTAAACCTACAGAGAATTAGAGCCTGAATATAATATTACAAGGCCATGCACAATGTCTCATGGTGAAAAATCTATGACATTTGTGAGAATCATGTAATACAATGGTGTCCATAGGATATCTGATGGACTTTGTAAGGAGAATAATTAATTTCCATCGCTGACAGTTTAATCTGTGCAGGACCAGTAGCCTCCAATCTGCATTTTCCTTTCCCCAAATGTGTGTCTGTGTGTATAGTTTCACTGTCTTTTGCTGAACAATTCTGTTATTAGGGCCCGAGCAGGAACCCTGCAAGGACCCTATTGTTTTTGTAAGGATTATTATTATATTATTCTAAATGATCTTTTATCTGCTTTTATAATGATGAAATCCTAAATGTGCTTTACTGCCTCCACCACAAGATTTCCGTGCCATAAATGTGTTAAATGTGCAGATAAACATGGGCGTTTCTAGGCGTTGACCATGCTGAGGTCAGGGTGTGTCCCTGCTGATCTGCCTGGAACACGGTTGCCTAAAATTCATTTCATTCTACTGCAGTGTTTGACTACTGCAAACATTACATAACAATAATAGTGTTAAGACAATATCTCTGGATATAATAGACATCTGCAGGGCAGCTGAGAATTCCCAAACCTATGGCATCCATGTTAAATTACTACTTTACATTTTTATTTGACTGCTGTAATGTTTGGCACTTTGTCTAATAAGTGAAATAAAATAAACCAGCAGCCCGATGCCAGTAGATTGAATTGAAATGTTTATTTGTACAACCATTAAGGGAATATCAGGTGTTTTGACCATCTCGCCTTTCTCCAAATCGTGTTACCAACTCCCCAAGTATCCAATATCCTTTACCTCATGTCATCTCTGCCTACACGACACGATCTTGTTTTCCCTTAAAAATTGTTCCCATAACACGTTTTTTTTTCATTTTCACAAAAACACTCAATCTTATAAATTGTGCTGTATATAAGAATTTCAGGGACATTTCCAAGATATCATGCATATCTTTTGGATAACTTTGGGAAGTCTGCATTTTAAATGTCAATAAACCAGTCGTTATCAAATCTAGGGGCAGTACGGTTGCTCGTGGGGCTTTTGTTTCTACCTTACCTTTTTGGTTTAGCGTTATTGCTGCTGTGCGAGCCCGGCAGCCGAGCAGAAGCAGCACGGCGTGTGTCCATGCCAAAAGAGGGCTGCAGATGGGCTGACTGAGCTTGTATACAACAGGACGTTGCCCAGCCCTTGCCCACTCCTCCAGTCAAAAAGCAGTCAAAAGCCCCGGAAGCCCGATGCTGACAACGCCGACGGTGGCAGCCCTGCATTCATTTGAACTGTGTTTTGCATAACCACTATCGCCTCGAGTCACTCCATCTGTGAAACTCAAGGAGCATGAACAAAAGAAGAAAAGGGAGATGGGTGAGGGGAAGGAAGAGACATTGAAATGAGAAAGTGGGAGAGAGAGCAAGCGAGAGAGAAGATAGATAAGAAGAGTAAGAGGAACAAAACAGAAACAGAGAAGGGATTAGAGACGGAGGGCAAGTTTCAGCTGTATCCTTGGACTGAACTGTGTCAGGCAGCAAAACAGTAAATTAATTGTGGCATTTGTTTACCAAATACTATGCGAGTGGAACTGTTTGTTTGACCCTTGTCTACAGTATGTTGTATTTGCTGAGTTATATGTGACGATTGGTCTGTGTGTCGCTTTGTATGCTCATACTCATGCCTGGCTGGCCATGTGTAATTGAATCCCTTTTAATAACAAGTCTTCAGCGACTGTGCATTGGTGCAACTTCAAAGTGACCTTGTTAGGTGACTGTAGTGTGACTGACTCACCACGCCGGGTATTACAAGAACCATATCGACTGTAATAGCAGATTGCTGACGCACAAGTACCGAGGTGGAGCGTGCCTTTAATCATCTCTTAACGGGAGTCCTGATGACATGTACGGCGGAGTGTTATCTGTCCTGTATGCCTTCGTGTCCCTGAATAATTCAGCTGGCACAGAATAAGAGAGACATGAAACAAGGCTATTCACCAGATTAGCGCTTAATTAATAAACTTTAGGTGGTTTCAATATTTCAGTGCGCCTGCATTATTCAGTTTAAATATCTGTCCTAATTACTTCCCCTCAGGCTGATCTATGACTTTGTTTTCTCTCCCTGGGGGCTCCATGCCTCTGGACCAGGTCTGCTATAAATAGGGCTTTGTGGAGGCTTTTTCCCAAGCGTTACCCTTTTTCCTCCAATAATGATCATTAGGTCTGACCTGTTCAAACACACACACTAACACATAGTCGGGCATGTGGAAGTAGGAGAAAGGAAAAGAAAATGGCATGTTTGGTACATCGCCCTGCAGTGCGAATGCACTCTACTCTGAACAGTTGTGTGGGAGTGCAAGAGGTTTTAATTGTATCTAAGGTCTGCAGGTATGGGGCTTTGAACAAAAGCATCAAGTATTGCAATTCCAGTACCTAACATCCTTCTAAAATGGCATAAATGACATCCAAAAAACATTTTCTGACCTTCTACCTAAATGCTTTTAAGAGTACTCCACGGATTTAGCGTTACACTTCTATAACATTGGATGGACTGATTAAAAAAAATCTAAATTGCATTCGTCTTCTTTGTCTGGTGCCTACGTTACCCACAATGCAACTCGGCTACAGACAGTTCCGTCAGAGATTCGGGTGTGTTATGCTAGTAGCTAGAGAGTTGGAGCGGGCTACCGAACAGGTCAGCTCCACGCCCCCAGGGTCTTTAAAATGTTCAACCCTGTAGACATCACTTGAGGCAGTCAATCAGGTTCAGCGCAGCTCCTTCTGGAGCCACAAAAGGCTCTATACAACGTTTTTCACACGTAGGGTAGTACTCCCTAACGCCTGTAAACATGCTTTGATGTGTGAAATCAGGTGAGGTTAATTTTAGGCATGTCAGACTGTGCGATGATGGCGTGGTGAGTACAATATAAATACATAAATATACGCGAGCAGGGGAACGACATCAGCTCGCGTCACTCATCTGATCTGCGCTGCTCTACCTTTTTTAAAATTCAGCAAACGAACAAAAACCTTTTTTTCTCTTTAAAAAAAAAAACTATTTCCGACTCTGTCGTTGAACAACACTTTGCTTTTTTCAAATGACAGATGTAAAGAGCTCGGGAGCTTTGAGTGTCTGTAATCACATTACTGTCAGTTCTGTCACTTGCCTGGTGGAACACAGAAGATGAAACCAAAATCCCTTCAGTAGAGGATGCATGCAAATCTGATTTGCCGGACAAATGATGGCTGTACTTAATGGCGTGCAACAGAAAGTGAATGGCCTCGGCTACTTAATCAGGTCGCTTGCTGCGTGAAGCCACGGTAAGAAAAAGGGGACGAGAGACTGATAGGACGACAGGAAACAGACGTCAGAGCTCGGAAACAAAGCGAAGGGGAGGGGGATGTGAAGCAACAGTTAGCGCTGGTCCATTTAAAGTCCATCTATGCTAAATATTTGCAGTGATTAAATAGCAAATGACACAAAATCAACAAGTATAAGTGATGTGGATATATTTCCCCCCTAAAGGTAATTAATTGTTTGACCATGTTGTCTGACTATAAAAGAGTGCAGTGATGGACGCCACGTGCCGCTCTGACATCTGCAATTTAGATTGCAGGAAGTGTGAATGTGCAGTAAGCACATCAGCATCAGCATCAATCACTGAGTATTTAGTTCACTAATCTGTAAGAGAGGAGGTTGGTTCAGTGTTCTCCTCTCTAATGAGAAAATGGTTCCATCTGAATTTGCCTCATAAATCATTGCCACAGTCACCAAACACTCTGGCTTTAAAGTACCAGTCCCTTCAGACTGCTTTTTATGAATCAGCATCCTTTCTATGTACTTGGCTCACTCCAGAAGGCCCATATTTAAAGCGCACCGCAGAGGCATAATAAGCATGTCAGAAAATTGCATGTGTTGTAATTTTCTTGATTATTATCAGGTTTGCATTTGCAGCGGAATATATTCAAGCCCTCGAGGTGGTGCACGTTATCTGAGCTATAGCACATGCCAAATCCTGATCACGCTGGCGCTCTCACTTTGTTTTCATATCTGTGAGCCATATTTGTTTTATGTACTCTACTTGTTTCTTATATCAAGATCGTCTAATTAGTCTGTTTAGGTGTGAACACGTAGCCTCTCTGCTGCTAACACCAGTTACTGAAGCCCAGGTGCAAAAAGGATTTTGGTTTCGTAATTAATAAAGCTCTCATAAGTGGTGCTCCATAATAATCAGTCAAAGACGAAATTTATTTTTCTCTCCCGTTAGGAGTTTGAAGAGGCTCTTTCTGCTGTCACCTGTCATCCCCCCCCCCAGGTGTCGTTTTCTAATCAAACTTTCATTTATTGTCACCTTCCTCCTTCAGACAGGCGGGCAAAATGTATTTTTCTCCATTGCTAAGACCATCTGCTATTGTGGGAATCATTTCAAGGTTGCGTATGCAATTTCACACCACAGTAAGCCAGAGTAGGGTCCGCAGTGCACCCGTAGGTCTAGTTATGTGGAACCAAAAGCCACCTGAAAAGGCGACAGCTTCGGAGCCAAAGGCTATGGCTACTTTTTTAAAAGCAATGTCAAGCATTTATTTGGCTTTTATTTAAGCGTCAGGCTGCCCTCAGTCTGTTGCTACTGTATGGTCTTGTGCCCTTCATGCTTACTTATTCAAAGTTGCGGGCTTCAGGAAAGTGTTTGAAATTGAATGGCTCTCTGCGTGCCTTTTGCGCTACACGTGGAGGCATTTCATCCTCGTCCATGTCATGACCGGTCACATACAGTCGTCCATGCTCGTCCAAATGACAATTGTTGCTATGCGATTCCACTTCATCTGCTATGACTGCTATGTCCTCGGGGGATATTCATGATTGCATGGGTGAAGTTGTTTTTTTCCCCCCAACATTACATTGTTGCAGCAAAACAACAGAAAATAGCTTTCTTTTCCATTCAGTTTTGCTTCCTATTGTTATTCAACGCCTACAGATTTGCAGTGTAATTACACAGTTTTAACAATCCTGTTGGAGAAAAAACAAACAAACCTAAAACTACCTTGTACAGTGTCTGCACATTAGCCAATGTTTAGTTTAGTTTGTGTATATTCAGCTGGTGTCAGCGTTACGTTGACATCTATGCGTTGTGTGTTTAGTGGTCTTCTGTTGTTTCTGCATGCTATGAATATGTTGTCACTTTGTTGTTTTAACATAGGGAACGCCATCTGTTACCATATGTCACATCTCTCCCACCTTTTAGTTTTTTGCACATTTTTGACCCTTCTAAATAAAATTCCAGCTGTACTGTTGGAACTGTATTGTTTTGGGTAGCTGTACGTCTGGGCAGAACGTGACATTTAAGTTTCTATCTAACGCAACAAATTCAGAAAATGTGAGGAGCAAAAAAATCCACTCTGGTATTTGGGATATCTAGCATTGTCGTTTCTTCCTTTTGTCGCAACCCCAAAACTAGTTAAGATGAAAATTATTTTATTAGGAATCAGTTACCAACCCCAAATAGACGTGCATTCAGGTATATGCAGCTTTCAAGGCGGCGGATTTTGTGCGACGGGCCTCTGACTGCTCGGAGCAAGACTCTTGACTCAGATTGTATTGTATCGTTTCATTGCAGATGATAGCTTCACTGAAGGTTGGCATGATGGACACACTTATCGCACTTATCAGTTCATTCTTCATTAAAGCTGTAAAAATATTAAACAATAAAAGACCCTCTATATAATAATAATAGGCCTCGCTTTCTCTCTCTCTCATATATGTATTAATTTGAATGTCCAGCCCCCACATTATCTGCTTTGAAGTATTCTGGCCCTTGGACAAGTGTAGTTGATGAACCCTGACCTACAGGCTAGAGAATAAAGCAGCCTGCATGAGTGGAAGGTCAGCGCTTCAAACCCCTGGACCTGCTCTAAACTTTGATTACGCAAAGAGAACGGATACCTATCTGCGCTCCCATGACAGCTAAGATCGAGCTACCCCTGAGCTAAGCATTTAACCTCCCACTGCTCCAGTGGAGCTGCTCATTGGCCAACTACTGAAAACAATGGCTATAGTGTGCAGCTCCCAGGTTGTGAGTGCTGTGTACTGCAGCTGGATGAAAATGAGTGTGACTCGCCAGCCAACCTTCCCTGAATAAACAGAGATATAAAAAAAACAACAACCAAGGCGCTCCACAGTAGGATAAGTAAACCTCACATGCAATAAAGCGGATTTCTAAAGTTGTCATCGTCCTTGGTAATGCATTCATGTTTACTTTTTACAGAATTATAAGTGAGCAAGCCAATGCGAGTTTTACTTATACATTCACATTTTGCCAGTGCGTGCGTGCCAGAAGGCAGAGAGACTCTGGATAACGCAATATTACACTCTGCAATAAAAGCCCTATCATCTTGACAACACAGCTTTGTTTATGATTCATTCGTCTGCGATTTGAAACTAGGCCGGTAAAAAAATGCAATAGCAACAACTCCTGATTTGAGCCAAATCAACTCCAGCACATATGAAAAAGTGCTCTAAAGCTCACTTTGCAATCTGCTCTGATACACGCTTCCCAGGTTCCTTTGCCCCTGGCTCGACAGTTGTAGGGAGCTTGCCTCACACTAATCACTGTGGAGTACAGTACATCAGCTGCTGTGTCTGCAAAGTGGCCCTTTCCCCCTGGATTTGGTACAAGCAAACCTCCACAGGATATGTGCTGTGTGACTAAGAGAGGAAAGAAAGCGAGAGGTGTGTGGGTGAGTGTGAGACAGAGAGAGAATGAGTGAGGGAAAAGCAAAACAGAATTAGAGGGAGAGGGATTACAGAGCGTGGTGACCTTGGCAGCAGTGTGGCGGAGCTGTATTCACCGTCCTTGACTTTGACTGGGGGAAAACTATCAGATCCCTCTAGTTCTTATGCAGGATGGGGATTAGATGGCTCTCCCTCTCTCTTTTTGCACGCTGGGACCCGCTGGAAATGGCGGACCAGATGGGCGGCAAGCCTCTGGCTCCAACTGTTGATTCGTCTGGACAGCATGGGATGGATTGAAGGCTGAGAATTTGGTTATGTGTGTGAGTGAGCCGCTGTGTTTATTTTCTTGGTAATTGAGTGTATCAGTGTGATAAAGAGAAAGCAGTTGAAAGGCGTTTGGAACGCGAATCCAATCCAAATGGAAGAAGGACAGAGAGAGAGGGAGCGTGCGAGGAGCAGATCACGCCCGGCTGGTGAGGCAGGGTGTCTGAGTGTAATGGGCACATTTGCCTCCCTTTACATACCCATAGCCCTGGCACCAGACAGTGGTCTTTTCAGGCTGCCATCCATGGCTGAGGCTATGCTGCTCCCAGCCATGTAACCTACCTCACTTGGCAGCAGATACAACAGCGCTCAGCCAGGGATTTCTGGAAACAAGCATTCTTGCCGCCTGCATGCCATGTTTATATGCAATCAAACCAAAGTTAATGGGAGAATTCTCCCTTGCAATACAACAAAACAGGGTTTTATCATTCCCACACCCTCAGGGTTTATGGACGCCATATCCACCCACCATATGACAGCCCTCAGTGCGAATTTCCCCTCTGCAATGTCACATGCTGCACCCCAGCTATTATATACTGTTGCTACAGAGTACTTACCCCCGCCTCCCTCCCAACTTCTCCAGGCTATAAAATGTATACTAGAGTGACGCTGACCAAAGCACATAGATATACCCCCTAAGATATATTAAGTCATACCCCCATGGACAAAATGTGTTTTGCTAACTGCCAGGAGGATGCAAGACAAGGCACAAATAAAAGTGCAACCTCGCTGTTTGACTCTGTGAATGTTCCAGAGCTTTGAAGAAAGGGCCGGTGCTCTTTACCTGAGGCCCCAATTCCTTTTGAAAATGTAAGTGTAAAGGATTTACTCAAACCATCAGAATTAAACATGGCGTCATCAATGAGCCATGTAAGTTCAGTGAGGAAGCATTTGCTGGCTGCGGTCTGAGTGCTCGCTAGTACTCCCCATAGACCGGGAAATCTGTGGACATCAAAAGCCATCAAAGTGGCTTGCTGTGGTGCTGTCAAAACTGCTATTAGTCTGTTATGGAGTTAAGGCCATGAGGAAGGTGGCTCGCATGCAATTATGGCACTGTAATGTACAGGAGATAATGTATGGATCGACTGGCATGTGCTGTTCTACAAGGTTACTGGACTCCTCTGCATGCTACGGACCATTATCACATAAGAACGTTTTACTGGCCACGCTCTGCAGAAGTGACTGTCCATTTGAACTTGGAACGCCCAGTCTGTCCAGCACTGCTGCTGCTTGCTGTTGCATACTATGAAAATCTTGTAGCTTTTGCTGACACGCCGCTCCAACTACCACCTGCTTAGATGTGTTTATGTTAAGAGGGGGACATTATGTGCTCCTTGATGGCTAGTTAATAGCACCGCTGTACCCAGGGAGTGCATAAATGCTGGCACATTCACTGCCAAAATCAAATGTTGCATTGTCATGCCGTTCGTGTTCAATATTTGGGTTTGTCCAACATCCAAACTGTTGTGAATATGCCGTGGTTTTTAAATGTTTATGAAGCAGTAGTCTGGTTTTGTACATAAAATGAAAATACAAGCATCCTTCCATCCTCCCTACCACTGGTCTCAACACATGGATCTGAACCAAAGAGGATCCTTTAATCCCTCAACTAAGAAGAAGCACATTTATTCAGTTAGCTTATATTCACTTTTGCTGGTGGGTTATGGTCACTGAAAGGAACCGCCTCCGCCTACAAGAGGAGATAGATCAAAACTTAAGAGCGAAATCCAGAATCCTCCCACAAAGCTGAAAGAAACATGGCTGAACCTCTTCCACACCTCCACCCACACAGCTGCAGCTACTACAAAGAAGAGAGTTGAGATGAATTCACAGTTTACTTCATTATGACTTGTGGGCAATGGAATATTTCTGTTCATACAGTTACAACACTCCTGCCACTTTGAATTTACACATTGGCAGCGCAATCAAATCAAGTGTCAAAAATTGAATTGTGCAGTAAAAATAATATCCAGCCCTTCAAGCACCATATGTGAATATGTATAACACTTGGATGTCACGTGAATTCTGGACTGCAGTTTTTCTATTTTAGAAAACATTGCGCTGCACAGAAGCTCCATGGAGGTGGTCAGGGTGGATAAGTACAGGACTTGTGTCCAGTCTTATGCTGTCTTAAAATACATTTTTTAATGGGGTGGCGCAACTGGGGCACTGACTTATGCAGGATGGCATGAAGTACCCGTGCACCCACACACACACACACACACAAACACGCACACACGCGTGTCGGAATAGCATTAATTTACCATTAATTACTAACATTACAGTTTCTTACATTCTTTACAATGTAAGATAAATAGATATACAAGTCGTAACATAGTGGCGCCATAAAAATGTAACATAAAGCTTCCATACTTTACCACTCTGCTCCAATCAAAACCAAAATCTTAATCTCATTTTGATCTTGGGTTTTTGTCAGACTAAGTGCTATTCCGGTGCATTGCTTCTGACTGGGCTGATAGCCAATCACAGTTTAGGTTTACAATAATGGGCTGGCTTGATGCGACAAACACGGAGAGAATTATCATCCTGCAGTCATCAGTTCTACAGAGCATTTTAGTGTCTTTCGGCTCGTTGTTTTGGTCTCACAGCCCACAACTGTACTGCTTCGGTTTAGTCTCAACACTCTCAACCTTGTCTCCAACTGCAAATGGTTTTAGTAAAATAAAAGCTTTTTTAAACCCATTGTATGTTACCTGCACAGCACCAAACATCAGACATAATGTTAGCATCTAGCTGGTGAACACAGTGGAGAAAATAGTACCTGAATAGGTCCCGAATACGCTGCATTCATGTTGCTCAGTGTCTGCTGGATGAGTTTAAAGCTTTTGCTAACACATTTTCCATCAAAAATGTCTTACGGGTTACAATGTGTCAATGTTTTGTTTGTAGTTTGTTGCGCTGCCCCATGTAGACAAAAATAATCAGTTATTGAAGGTGTAACCGAGACCACGATCTTTCTCTAACCTTAACCAAGTGATCAAACGTTAATCTTGCTTTAAGCTGATATTGTATGGAAATGTAATACGTTGAAACAGAAATCTTTGATACGGTCAGTATGAAATTTTGAAAACTCATTAAATGTTCCTTAAAAATTTAATCTGGGTGACATTGGGCTTTTTTCCGTTGCAATTTAATATGCTATAGATGTAATTATTAGTATATGGAGATGTCTGCCAAGAACAGTTTCATATCAGACTGATCTCCGGTTTCTCCACTTTGGGAATGTTACTGTGCTCTGCATCATATCTCCTCTCCAGCAGATCTCTGTGAGACAAACACCGAGGCTGCCACAGTGAACTGCTCATGAGAACATGCTGCGCTTTACTCTACGCAACCAACGGCCGCAGTCACTATGTTCTTGGAAGACCTGTGGTGTGGGAAAACCCATTGTTCTCTGACATTTTTCTACCATGTGTGCTGAAGGTTAAAGCTCTCGGGCCTAGAGGTTAAAGGGATTATTTGTACGCACCAGTACGACTCAGTTTACGTGAAAATCAGTGTGCGATGATGTAATGTGGAATTCTAGGCACACATTACACAGAGTGAATATACCTAATGCTTTAACTGCTTATCACATGAAGAAGCTGAAATCCCCCAGTTGCTTTTTCAGAATTTTATTGTCCGAGGTTGAAGACATAATGATACAGCTGAATTTTCATAAGTGCCTGATAATCTCATTAATGGGAGCTTTACTGCATTACAAGGGCTAACTACTGAAACTTCACATCCTTGGTTTGGGCAAATATTGGAGTAGTTGCTACCAGTGCGAGGTGTTTTAACTGCACATGAGCGTGGGTACACGGCACACTTCAGCTTAATCCATAGGGGTTTCATTAATTCTGTTCTGCAAAAAGAGGATCAAGCTAATTTGCCCCCAACGGTCCGACCTCGCTGTTCATTAAAAGTAGCATCAGAGAGACCAATTAATCAGTGTTCCTTTTAATCTGTCAAACAGGAATAAAAAAAATGAAGGTTCGCTCCCTTTCATAGACAGACAGTCATTAGAGGATACTGCTTTTTCTGTAAATGTTTTTTGTATACGTTAGTTACTCCCGCTTTTATCCCTGAGGAAGGCAAGGAAGTAAGGCTTGCCAATTTATTATGCTGCAAATTATAAATATTGGAAGCGAGGCTGATTACTTCCTGTCTCATTTAGAATTCACACCCTAAGATAATACTTTCTCATAAAACTCTTTCCTTGTCAGTTAAAGGAATGCTAGGGGATTTGCTGTGCCTACAAAAATAATCGATTTGTTAAAACCCATTGTTGTTTATAGCCCAGTTAACTCACTGTAGATGAAGTGGAGCTTTGTGCTCATTGGCTAAAGCTGCCTCTGTTCACGTTGGCCGTAGTGTTGTAAGGTGGAAACAAAACTCACACGTATACCTTTTTTTCCACACAGGAGACGCATGTATGACGCAGGTTTGCTAAATGTGTAGCCAACCTGACAGTGGAGATGACCAGACTATAACCTGCGACAGAAGAGACTCCATTTAACTAATAGATACTAGAATTACATAAATACCAAATAAAAGTTCAGTTCCAGTTTCACTTCATTCTTTCTGTGGGCGCTTTCGATGTCTCTCTCTTTATCTCCCTCCTTGTTTTTTCATTCTCTCGCTTTATGTTTAGGGTTAGTACGGCGTTTGAACGCCAGTAGCCTATCATCGAATTAATTTCCATTCCTAACAGAAACGCCCAACACTTGTCTAACCCTGGTCAATAGAAGGATTGCCATGGAGCCGACGGTTGTTGAGTCATTCAGATTGCCAACAGAATGTCAAAATTAATGGGATATACTACCGAGCAAGACATAGAATAAAGGCAGGAATAAAGGTTTATGCTTGGACCCTGGAAGATGTTGAAAAGGTGATCTGTCTAAATAAACATAACTGAAAATCCAATTATCTTACAGTAGCAAATATTGTATGTTTTGTAGAGAATGTTCAACCACCCAGATTATGTTTTTTAGAAATTAGCAATGTGTTGAGGAAACATCAAATTGCGCACATTGTTGATACAGAACATATATCAGTAATCGTTTTCCTAACCACGATGAATTGTTTCAGTAGCTTATACCCTGAACTAATACGATAGAGAGGTAACAACAGAAGGAGCCTGCAAACAGTGAGGTGGATTTTACAATATTAAAGGCAACGAGACAGTGAGAAATTAGTCCTGGGTGATACTCGCCTACTGCAGGCAAACTCCACTGCCTCATCCAACACGATGTCAGCTCAAGGTCAGGCTGAAGAGTTGTGTTGACAAAAGCATCCAGTCCTCGCGTGTGGTACTCTGCTGCTGCTGTGATGATTCGCTGTGTCCAGTCCAGAACTTTAACCTGTTCTGGTCTTTGTCAGAGAGCACAACTAGGTGTGAAGAGGTCTTCTTTGACCTCAAAGCAAACTGAGACGAGAAGAGTGCCCCGACCACACAGGGCGTCTTGTCGACCGGAAGGCGTTTATGCCCTCTGTTTGGAAAGATGCTTTACATTTACCGTCGGCTAATGCACACAGTGACATGAATTGATTCCCTATATCGATCTGGGCCATGCTTACCAGACCTCAACATATTGCTGAGTTATGTTGGAAGTTTTTATAATGAGTTTTCAACCGGAGCCAAAAAGATCTTCAATAAAACATCAGCGTTCATTTAGAGAGCACAGGAAGTGCTGCACCCCTGCATCCACCCATCGAGGCCATCACTGACAAACACTAGCGACGTGCTAGCAACAACAGAATAACTAATAGCATACAATAACAAAGAATCATCCAAGAGACTAGAGATGTTTCTTTCTCTTTTATTTTTATCCCCTCTGACTAATTGTGTAGTGAGTACTCACTCACTGCTCAGATGTGTTTAAACCACACGGATCCATTTCCAGATCCATCAAATAGGTTTTTGGGGGGGGGGGTACTAGCAACATGTCAACATTAGATATATTGTTTTATATGGCAGTGGTAGTTTTTGATCATTTATCCCTGTCCAGTAGACTACATTTTCTGGGGCATCAAGTAGTGAAGTGTTTTCCATACCGTAACATTCCCTAAAACCTGAGTGACCTTGCAGAAAGTTGTATTTAGAATGAATCAGTTCAGTTTCATTTTATTTATATAGCACCATATCATAACAAAGTTATCTCATAGCACTCTGTTCATATAGAGCAGGTCTAGACCGATTCTTTAGTTAGGTGACAGTGGCAAGGAAAAACTCCCTTTAACAGGCAGAAACCTCGAGCAGAACCAGAACCAGAACCAGGCTCTGGGTGGGCGGTCATCTGCCTCGACCGGTTGGGTTGAGACAGGGGGAGAGGGAAAAAGAACACACGGCAGCACAGTACAGTTGCACGTACAGATGCAAAGCAACAGCAGTGGTAATAGTTTTGATGTTACCATTAATACAAATAATACTAGTGGCAATATAATAACAGTAATACTAAAATGCTAAAAGAGCAATAACAAATCATTTCTCATCCTTACTGTACCCCTTAAAAAATGATGGGGCCCGGACAACCTTGGTGGCAGACTAGGTGACTATCAATGCAGTAGTTGGGGACATTTAAAAAGACATAAAAACTTTGGATATACAAAACAAACCCCAATACAGTTGGGAGTCACAGAGTTGCTTAAGTTAGAAACTGTAATTATTTAATTTGACATTGCAATCATTTACACAACTCATTACTAAGAATATAACATTGCCGTAACGCGATAGTGACTGGTAGAGCACAACACTGCTTTCATCTGTATCCTTACCTTCCTCTAAATCATTGTATGCTCAACAACAAAACAGCTGTACCAAAGTCTCTGTTCACACTGATCTGCTGCTGATGCTCTTGTCGCCATTTCTTTTTCGGGCTGTAAAACCATACAAATGCAATCATACATTCTTTGGACAAGCATTTTGTCTTCACAGTTGATATTTTTACCAACAGTTGTCACTTCAAAACGGCATCACTGTATCCTTACTGTTTGTTACGATCCATCAACCTGACTGATCATCAAAGCTCGAATAGACTCACATCGGATACTAAACATGAGCCAAAACAGTGCAGCGCTCTGACAGAAATCCACACTTCCTGATACATAATATATCAACCCAGTTAATTTGTTCCTCCGTGCAATTTATAATATTCATCCTTGCGGATGACTAACTTCACCGAACTCTTCCATTTTTCCAAAGAAGCAATTACCTGATGTCCTAGTATCTGTCATGTCTCAGGCAGTAACAGATTAAACTAATTTCTGAACTGACCTTGATTGTAGGAGCCTCATGCATTTAGGTGCTAAGCGACTAGCTCCTCCACATATCCGTTAATGAGGTACCAACAGCTAATTATGCAAAACAGGTGTCATAGCAGGAGACTGATACACACATGGCTTGCAATTTCCTTCGCTTACTGTGATGTTCTGGAGAGGCCTTTTAAGGCAGTTGTATGCTCATTACATTACTAGGAAGAATTCCACTTTCTTGCAAAGACACAGACCCAAGAAAATATAATTAGCAATATGCAGTACTTACAGAACTTTATGGTCTTTTGAGAGGCAAAATGTGAAACAGCATAAAGAAAACATGCTAGACATGGTGCACTGCACTACAACAGTGGGTTTGAATTTCAGGATATAATACTAAGCATGGTCAGTGCTGTGGCACCAGTAATGAGAAAAAAAGCACAAATGAGAACATGAACCATGGAGCTTAGACAGATCCAAGGCCACTCACATGAGGAAATACCCAACATTAATAACAATAGTGCTGAGCCATTAAACGTTTAACATTGCAAAGCCAGTCAAGAGGGACAAACAAAGCATTTTAAAGAGGGTTATAAAGCTATCAGCCAAACCATGCATTCCACCTTACTTAGTGCTGAGACTTCTCTCTATGGAAGAATCATGAATGTCCCACAATCACTGCTTTGTAAAACGGATTTCAAATTCAATATGCAAGAACGGCATTGCACAGCGGAGGGCCACTGTTTTCAATGGAAAATGTGGCTATACAATGTTAAATTGGCTGTGTGAGTGAAACTTTTCATCCCACAATATGCTGCCCTGTATTGGCCCATGGGGTCCATGCTCATCCCCTATATTCTTATTGGGGGGTGAAACTGTCATAGACCTATTTGCGGCATTGACTTAGTCAAAGGTCAGATTTCTATCAGTCAAATCAAAATATATTAGATATCTAGTGTTTTAAAATGACATCAAATGTAGCCAAACTTCACTGGCTTTACTTAACTATCGGATTGCCATGAAAGTTGCCACAGATGTCCACGGGGGCCCGAGGATGAATGCTAATGACTTCTGCAATCCCCTGACTTTTCATAAAGCTCCACGAGCAGGTGACATCTGCGGCTTTGAGTGAAATGTATTGAATGCGTGTACCAAATTCCATGGCAATCCAGCCATGTCTCCTTTAGGATGAATTGTAATAACTTACACGATCCTAACTCTTCATCCATTTCTATCCAATTGTCAAATATTTTAGTTTATGATCAAATATTAATGTTGTCATTGTGCACATTATAACATACTGCCGTTAGCTCAAAACACTTGCCGTGCCTAACAGCACCTCTTTGCTGTAAACTGTCAGTCTTGCTATATTGTACTGTTTTATCGCAGTTCGTTGGGAATTCTCAGTCACTCTATTCCTCTTTTGACTTGCATTAATCACAATTTCCTCCATTGTTTTTTCTAAAACGGTTGTTGAATCTGCCAGGAAGCTCAAGGGAGTTCTGAAAGGCTCTAAATTATATTAAGAGATTGCCCAATAAGCAAAGGATAAACATTGGAATCTAAATGTAGGAAAGAACCGGACTTTGTATGCAGTTTTTAAATCAAAAATATTTAATGTAGTACAGAGTGTACAGTGAACGATATTATCCAGTAAAAAGCAAGTGGTGCTCAGATGATGGTTGCTTACCATTTCAACAGGGATACGCCCCCTTAGCATATTAAGAACTGGCTGAGCATAGAGCAAGAGGCAGTACAGCAGTTAACACAAATTACATGAATCATCAAACATTGAAAATTTACACTTCTTGCATCAGAAATCCATCTAAAGGTTTTCCTGACAGGCTTATAATCACGGCACTGGATCATTTATTACATCAGTATGTCAGAGCAGTCAAGTGCTCTTCACATTCTCAATTTAGACAACTCAAAAGGCCCACACACTCTCTAACTGAAACTGCGTGGGATCTATGTCATGCCATGGCAATTGTGATAGCCTGTGATGTGACCTGTCTGGAACAATTTATGTACAGTTAATCCTCCAGAAACCTCACATTGGCTTAGGCCTAATAAAAGACGAAACACAATTATAAAAAAAATGATTTGTGGACTTGCCTGAAAGTAATCTGTTGTGGAGGTTAGAATTTGTGTAGGGAAGCAAAGGATTTAATCTTACTATTACTGACGTAGCATTTTCTCAATTACCTCCTGTTCCCATTCACTGGGTTGGTTTGGTCCCTAGGAATACAACAGGAGTCTATCAGTCTGGAATTGAGTGCACTCCATGAAAGATCAGACAACAGATCAATACTCAACATCCTTAAGGATGAGTCTGCTAAGTCAAACAGAAAGAAAAGGAGTGCTTTGATATACAGGGAAGGTAGGAATTGCAAATCATGCCAGACAACAAGACTAACAAGTCTACCCATCGGTGCTGAGGAGACGATCAATGGGGATAAGATATATCCTGGAATATATTTCGAAACACAATTCTGCAAGACCTCATTTTTTTCCAACCATGCTGCATATCCATCCTGCATGGAATGCATAAAAATACAACATCCTGCCCCACCTCCTCCACCACATGCAGAGATGTTCCCAGACAAACACAGAGAGGAGTTTCACACGTCACTGCTCAATATAAGAATTTTAAACCATAACACAGGACAGTTCTGTTAATAGTATACAAATACCTAGTGGGTTTCATTGAAAATTCTCATGTTAAATTGCTTCACATTTTGAAAAAAAAGGAACATGCTTATACCCATCTGTGTTCAAAACAAAATCAAGGATTACAAAGGCAATGATGCAGTTGGTGGACTATGAGATGTTTGATTATCTGCTAAACAGTTGTTGTAAAAATGCATCCTGCAGATTACCTCCGCCAATCTGGGCAAACCAAAGAACCACGACTGGTATGCCTATTTTGTATATCCCATTGACTGTTAATAGAGTTCCTCTTTTCAATTGAATGGGGATAGTGTGAGCCATTCAGCCAAGTCTGTGCATGGTTCTAATCCTGTCTATTCCAGAGGCTGTCATGATGGCAGTTTCAATTGGACAGCACCACGCTTCACACTGGAGCACTGGGATGGCAAATCAGATCAGCATGTTTTTGAGATTTATTGAGTTTCTGTAGTAGGTTTAGAAGATGAGGTATTTTTTCATTTACTACAGCTCCTTTGGACCACTCAAGTGGTAAGAGGTAATTCAGTAAAAGCCACTACTTCCGCTCACTGGTGCTTAAATCACTTCTACACAAGCATGCAATCTTCCCAGGTGGCAATGGGCTAAACAGAAAAAAAGCTAGTTTTAATGGGCGAATGCTTTCAGGCATCATTGAGTTCTGGTCAGCTGTTTGGCTTAGTCGTTCACAACTTCGGGGGAAGAGTATGTTTACCTCACCACCTTGGTAGAGTATATTTACATCAAACTACCTGCACTGTCTCAGTTCTCATTTAGAAGCTAAGTGAGATGGATCGGGACAATATCACAGACCTTTAATCCACTAAGGAAGGTTTGTCAGCCAGGCAGTGCATCAGGCATTGATATTCAAATTATACTGGAAATGCTGAATAGCAATAACTACATCTTAATGGTCAACCCAACCAGTGGAGGCAGATGACCGCCCACCCAGACCCTGGTTCTGGTTCTGGATCTGCTCGAGGTTTCTGCCTGTTAAAAGGGAGATTTTCCTTGCCACCGTTGCCTAGAGCTGCTTGTGCTGGGAACAGTGGCGTGTCCAGACATTTTTTCCTGGGGTGGCCCAAGTGGGGCACTGACTTCTACAGCTGATATATTTAGCCCAAACGATACTGTACTATTACTTAAGTAGGATTTTACATGCAGGACTTTTACTTGTGAGTATTTGTACATTGCTGTATAGGTACTTTTACTTAGTATTAAATGATTTGAGTACTTCCACCACTGTTTAAAAGCCTAACGTCACATTCCTGTGTTTAAAGTTTAATTATAAAAAATAGGCCTATCAGGCACATGTCACTGTATATTGCACAATACATTTGTGAATCGTTAAAAGTAAACTTACGTAGGCCCACAAAGTGACACAAGACATACAGTATTTATACAGTTAGCGTCACTGTCGCTGATGTTGACAATAATCGGCGTTGACGACAGGTTTGCTAACAAGCCAAGATGAAAGACCTGCATGACATTATCATGAACATTGAACGAGACAGGGGAACTTATTTGCTTACTAA